>JANCMC010024205.1:45148-82513 GCA_024363005.1 Charaxes varanes | reverse complement strand
TTCTTCTTCTTCTTAGCGTTTTGTTGGCAAGCACTAAATTGTGTCGGCCCAGAACTTAGCCACATCAACTGCGTTATGAGTGGCAGCCATCCAGTCCTCTTGCGTGCAAGAGGACTTGATGGTATGATATCTTGCCTTGCTATTAGGGCACGCAGGGCACCATATTTTCTTATACAAGTGAAATACTACACCAGTGTATTAATTCACTTGTACATCACCATGATCATCATTATTAACTTATAAATGTCCACAACAACCCAAATACCGCTCATAAAATGCACTATTTCGCACTATCTCCAGCTCACTAGTAAAATTTACCTGCATTCCGGTAGACTGTCACTTAGTTCCGCTTTATAGCTCGGCAAATATTTCCCGAGGTAAAACAAGTGTAGTCTTTTAGTGTATTTCATTTCCCGACATGGTGCTGCGTCTTTTTGTATTCGCGTGTGTCTTTATATATCTTCTTCCTAGCGTTATCCCGGGTGAATACCATGGTCCGCTTAGATTGTAGAGGATGTGGCGGTAGGGCGAGTTAAGATGACTGATTACCATCTGACGTCATCCTCGTGAGCCCTACGATCTCTACAACCTCACGACTAATATCACAAAGTGACATTAATCGAGTCCCATTGTTTTTCGTACCTTCCGAAACACGGAGGTGGTCGGATATCAAATATAAACCAGAGCTTAGAATTGGTCACCCATCTATTATCCGGTCGCAGCAAAAGCAACTTAACTATGCGATCGACTCAAATGCCGACCAGTGATTAGGCCACGACCTCCTCCTCATACGTGTGTATTAGACCAGGCAAATTAGTTAAAGTCACAAAAATCGAGATTTATCCGGGTTGGAGTCTTCTATATTGCAGTCATGTAAAGAGAATAAAATTGTCGCCATTGATTTTCGAAAGCTCCGTTGCACTGTGAGCACTGGAGCTTTCGAGCTTCAGTGCTCTCAGCACCTTGATCACGTGATCAATCAAAAAACACAGCGGCTCTTGTTAAAAAAATTAACGGTTAAATTTAACAATTTAGCAGTATTATATTATTTAAAAAATCGTGGGTGAAGATACAGCGTATAAAAGTGAAAATGGCAAAATTGCAAATCGTGGTTCTATTAAATTACAGAAAAGAAAATGGTAAAATTGAATGGGGTTGTTCCGTTCCGTTTTAAGCTGTAACCAGTGAAGCAAACGAAACGGTAACACCTTTACAGTAAACTACATTGACGTCACAGCTTACAGTGCACGTAGTGTATATCGGAACATACACAGAAAGTGTGACGTCACAACTCTAGTAGGCTATTTCTTACCTCGCACAATTCCTCTGGTCGTCCGTCTCCTTTATCTTCGTGTTCATCTCGCTGACGAACACCTTGTCGTGGAAGTTGTATTCGCCTGCACAAACATTGTTAATGTTTCACTCGGGTTGAATTTTTCATGACCGTCATTTATGTTACGTGACCATATTTTTTGATTGCAATTCAATTAGAGGGTTGATTTTTTAACATCTTTAGGGTATCACAAACATCTGTATTTGATATTCATTTGAACTTTCCACCTCTGCGCGTTTCTGTGAAGAGTTTAGATAGACTTACAAGGGTTTTGACAGACAGACAGAAAATGAAGTGATCTTAAAGGGTTGTTTTTTTGTCTACCGGAGGTACGGACTGAATAAAAAAAATTCAACTTGTATACCTGTCCTTAAAGGCCGCTGCAACCACCAGTAATACAATTCTATTAACTTTAGTTACTTATCTATCACTGGGATTAGTGGAATAAAGTCAACCATCTCGAAAATATTTGGGGTTATAAATTTTCGTTTGGAGCATCTAACGACGGAACCGGATTACCTGATTCGCGAGCACCTCATTATTATTCCTACAGTGCTGTAACAATACGAGTCAAAATGGATTTCGTCCATTTAACGGGTTCAGGACTTTACATAGTAATGTAACATAATTCAGCAAAAAGAAATCATCTCAGGTGGGAGGGAAGGTCAATATGCTAAAGCCCCTTATGATGGACTAGGTGGAGTTGCCCGGGGCCGCTGCGCTTTGCTGATATTTGTTCGTCGGAAGGTTTATAAATTGCGATCGTATGTAGAAACTTTGTTAGCGTGAGTTAGATTTTGTATGATAAGCGACAGAGTTAGTGTCCGTACAGCGCCATCTAGTATGCTTTGGTGTATCTTTCCACTGGACATCATCGCCATCTTGTTATGTAGCGGTGGGTACAAAGAATTACGAGAGAAGGGAAGGTTTTTCTTATTATACAGAATAGTAATAACAAAATTTAAAAAGTACTTAAAAAATAAATTAGCCTAGTTTCTCTACGTACTTATTTCTAAAGTCATGCAAAAGAAACTTGGATATCTTTGTATGGAAATAGCTCAATTTGCATATGTAGATAAGTTATTTGTATAGGTTTTTATAGGTAGTTATTTTGTAGTCTACTGCGTTCTTTTTTATGCATAATGATGCCTGATATTAAGATAACAAACTACTAGGTACCTATGAAAGAATAAGAAGGCTTTAAAGTCACACCTTCTTAAACCATTAAATGTTTGTAGATAGTCATGCAGCCAGCCTTTTAGTTTGAATACCTTATAAACCACTATATTCTGTATGATTTCTAAAGATTGTTCTTAAAAAGAATTCGAACCTATTTCTTCTGTAAGCTAACTCTACCCTACTGTGGTTTAAAGCCTTATGAGACAACTTGTTATTTTTTCGTTTAAATCCAGGCCATCACACAGTGATTGTTGAGGACTACCCGTCATCAGTGCATCTAACCATGGGGCTTGCCCAATTCTATGGTGCCATCTAAAACGTAACTTTATACTGTAATCCCCCCTATAACACGGTACTCTTATAACGCAATATTGTTATCCTATGACATTATAATGTATATAATGTTATATTCTGCGCATTCGGGGTCATACAAGTGCGTTGTAAGGGAATAATCCTACAACGCGTTTTCCTATAATGTGCAATAAACCTAGCGTGTTATAAGGGGGGATTACAGTAGTTTTAACGAAATTAAAACTACGTATAAGTAAAAAATTTGCTGCCATACCCACTAACTCGTCTAGTTCATTTTATCTTACTGTAGGCTTCACTGCTGCGGCTAATTTATCCATATCTTCTCTGATTAAATATTGCATTGCCTGATGTCCATTACGCTGTAAGCAAAAATAGATATACGATGTTAGAAGTCAGAAAAAATACATTCAATTACAGCTCGCATGAATGTAGATTAATTATACACGTTCGTGTAGGAGAATGTGATAAGATAACGGCACTCTATTTGCACGGTACTGTAAATTATGAGTGTGTTCACATTGTGGCAATAGTTGGGCTTGGTGTGGAAAAAAACAATGCACGCACAAACTATAAGGTACCTCCAAAGTTGGCTGTTAATAACGGAAATCTTATTAGGTTTTCGAAGGAACTCTGTTTTATATGTTCCATAAATTCTATTCATACTTTTTAAAAACCGCTAGTATACTCGTTGCCAATATACCTAGGAAAAAAATTGTGCTAGACAGAGGCATCCATATCCAATCGGGGTAAAGGAACTGCTAAGTTGCTCACTAGATGGATTTTTTACTCTTATGATATTCTTCTTCTTCCTAGCGTTATCCCGGTCCAGTACCAAGGTCCGCTTAGATTGCAGAGGATGTGGCTGTTTTACTCTTATAACAGAGAACACAAAATAGAGTGGCTATAAGAAAAACTTCTTACCTCGCACAATTTTTCTGTGGAATATCCGAACCGATAGTAATTAGGGACCTTCAAGGAAAGAGCATACTCATTCCTCAAAGGCCGGAAACGCATCTGCGGTTTCTAGTATTGCAGTTGTCCATGGGCGTTGGTAATCACTTAGGTCAACTTCCTGCCCGTTTGCCCTTTGTTTTATAAAAACTACTTAGTATATAATTCAGTTCGTAAAGATTATAGTCATTTTACTAAAGCTTGGTGTTTAAGAGTTTCATTTAATTAAGTAATTGTATTTGTGAGATCCACTTTCTTCGGAACGCGGTAGATAATATCTCACACTTAGTACAATAGACATTAAAGGAATTAGAAACCGTAACGTACGTATCAGATTAACCACGGCTGTTGAAGAATGTGCACTATTTGCATTAACTTTTACGAGGGTTCGAGACAGTAAACGAAATTGTGCGCTTTGTACTCTCTTGGTTACGATTAGGTATTTTGTATTACTAGCAAAAAGTTGAACTTTGTGAGAGCTCGTGTAGTTTTTCGTATATTATTCATTTTATTATATTATATATTGACAAATAATACATCTAGATATGAAGTTAAATTACTATGTTGAAGTATAGTGTACCACATAATTACTAGAATTGAGGGATAGTGTGGATCTGGCACGATCACGTTGGGGTCAGCAAACTTATCAAGTTAAAGTTTATTTTGTTAGCTTCAGAATTACGACGCGCTGTTTCTTATTAACAATGGGTATTCAATTCGACATCATTTATTTATAATCAACGAAAAACTAAATTTCAGCTGGTCATACCACTTGGCGGAATATTGCCGTACTATTAAGTATAAGGTTCTTCTAAGAGATGGCGCTTAACGCCAATGGCGGCCTGTTTAACTCTTAATATATTTAGAAAATATGAGGCGTTCATTTTGGATTTTCCAAACTATATTATCGTTTATTTTAACAGGAATACCAATGGCGTCAGTTTTAAGTATACAATACGTCTCAATATTACTAGTTCTAGCGGTTTTCCTCGCTAACTTACAAGGGTCACATGGTTGATTCAAAGAAAAGTCTAGTTATATAAAGCACTGATGATTAATTAACAATAAATAATTAATATATCAAATATATACGTTAAAGGTAAAATAAATAGATTAAATAACATTAACGTTTACAAGCGCAATTGAATAAACTAAAAGAAAATTTACAATAATTTTTTAACAAAAAAATAGTGGATCAAAACACGTGGAGATGGAAAAAACACTTGGATCGAAATACTATTTCCTTAAAATTAAGTTATCACTGTAGCACTAAAAAAAATTGCAATGTCGAAATTAAATATATATTTCTTTAATATTTAAAAAAGATTACAAGAATATTTTTTAAATATTAAAGAAATATATATTTCACAAGAATATTTTTGTTTTTTTAGCCTTTACGAACGCAACAAGGATAAGACACTTTTTTATTTACGGATTCTAGAAATATATATTGACGTCTACCTTTCTGACATGGCCGCTTGACGTCAAACCTTTACTACCTAAGATTGATCCTAAATCACTATATTTACATATCTTTCCTCGTAATTCTAGCAAATAGCTCGTTATTATACTTTTTCTTGTAATCTATTCGTATATTCATAATATAATTAACACAAGAGATCACCGGTCGAACCGGTCGAAGTTAGACCACAAATCTTTTTTTTTTTATGTTACAAGGGGGCAGACGAGCAGGCAGCAGGCACCGAAGTGCTTACCGACGCCCATGGACATATTTTGGCGTGTGGTATCCGTCTTAAAGAGGTGGTCTTCTATTCTCTTATAAGGTCACCAGGCCAAATACTGTACTTAAGGACAAAGTATTACACAAACTTCTAAGATAACTCAGTTATAGTTTTGTTTTTCAACCCAATTCCCAAAAGTTTACACAGAGTAGTTAATCTTATTACTTACAAACGGACACCGCAGTCGATTCGATTTGTTATGAATTTGAATAAGCAATGGCGACATTACGGGGGAAATGCGATGTCGATAGGCCGGGAGTCGGTGCGAAGAAAGTTCGTAGGCTAATCAGTGGCTGGCGTTTTAGTCAATCACTAGGTTACACAGTTCTTACCGCGGCGGGGTGATGGATGGGTGACCTGTTCTAACACCGGTTATCCAATATCCGACCACCATAATCAGTAAACTAACAAATTTTTAATGCAAATAAAATGTATCGCACAATGTGCTTGTACGTCATTTGTTCGGAAATACAATTTGAAACGCATACGTATTGATTATGTCTATTTCGAAACGATGAAAAAAAGGAAAAAGATTGGTTGTTTGTAAAGTCGGTTTACGGACGATAATTTTACGTGATAACGTCGAATACTTAGGCCGATTGTGCCTCTCTATCGCTTGTTCCGCACTCTCACTTGATACTCGGCTCAAGCGGAACGTGACAATGAGTCTGCATTTTACGCAATTTTCTTCTTTCATCCTTTAGATGTTCGTACCTAGCAAAGCGTTACGTCAGTTCGGCAGACGGTAGGTTCATAGCAATGATATACGGGTCAATCAAAAGGCTCTTTATTCTGTAAAATTTTATTTAGAATTCTACTTCTCTTTGTTTATATAAATGTCATAGGCCAATTAATTACTGAAACGACTGTTATTCCAAAAGAATGTTCTCGTGTGCAATTTCATTAAAGTCGAAATTATTATTATTTTTTACTAATTGCATATGACTGTAATTTATATAACAAAAACACAAATAAAAAAATATTGTCTGTTCGCTCTGGGTAACAGTAACGGCTGGACCAATTTCAGCGGGACTTTCACTAGCAGATTGCTGATGTTGCAAGGAGTAACATATGCCATTTACGTTTTAGAAAAGCAACAACATCGTTGGAATTACGCCGACGAAGTCGCAGGGAACTGCTAGTAAAAAATATACTCAAATAGATCTTTTCCGGGATTTCTGCAAAGTCGTGAGTCACTTGAGTCAATAAATATTTCAATTCAGTTAACTCAAACAAATTCCTATAAGAAATAAGCTTTATATAGGTAATGCATTTTAGCTGTCTAATAAATGCACTTTTTTTTTAAATTAGCCTAAACAGCAAGTGCCGAACTATAAACTCTCTTTCCCTTTCAAGTTCGCCAATCCCCCAATATGTATCAAAAACATGTTATGTTGGCTTCACACTTCATCAAGCTTGTCTTTACAGTTTAGTCTACATTTCTTCCACAGGGTGATCCAACTCTTACCTCTTGTATATCTATCTTAGACTTAGACACGCTTTGTCTTAATTTCTTACCTTTTTGTGACATTCGTCTTCCACTTTGTTGGTTTGCGTAACCTCTTTTTGCCTTTTTCGATCTTAGAATTTTCGCTGAAAGATTCAGAATCTACAGCATCTAGAGAGTCTACTTGCTTATTGTCATTTTCTGTATCCGACGAACTACTAAGAGAACTTAAGCCATTGATGCTACTACTGCTGGTCTAAGACGAAGACGACTTAGATCTTGATGGAGGTATGATCTTAGGTGGAAGTTTACGAATGTCATATATATTATCACATATCGACGTAACATTGTGTTAATAATGTTATAGATCACTTAGAACCATATATTTTTTATGTTATTAATAATTAAATATTGATTGTGCAGCATCATTGGTTCAGTGGTAAAATGCTCGCCTGCCACGCGGTCGGCCCGGGTTCGATTCCCGGCCGATGCAGAACATTTTTATGAATATTATTATTGTAACTATGTATATCTGTGTTCGCATTTGCAATACCAGTTTAAACATTATTTTTTGCAAATAGAAATAATAATTCACAATAGGGATTCATAATAATATATATTACTAGCTGTACCCCACGACTTCATCCGCGTCGGCCACTCTTATCACTTAGGAGTATGACAAATAGATATATGCATATAAAATTTCATAAAAACCGTTTCGGAGGAGTATGGTAACTAACATTGTGACAAGTTAATTATGCTGCAACCCGAAAGCTACACCACCGAATCCGCCACCAAAGCACAGCACTACACTGACTTTCCAATGTGCCTCAAACGAACGTTTCGCTTCGACACCGAAGCATTATCAGGTAATAGACTCTACAAAGGTTATTCGTAAAAGTCTTTCCGTAAAGATTTTCATGCATCTTTGATATCGCTTAAAATATCTCCTAGGTATACTCGTTGTTATAAATGTGTAAATACTTCTACAAGTTTTTAAAATAGCCTCTAAGTTCCCATTTACACTAATTTACGCAAATAGTTTACTGGAAAATCAAAGGAAATATATTACTGGAAAAAGAAAAATAAATGTATGCGTCAGCTCCGATGCACGACAAGTTTACACAATGGGGAGCGTAACACTGAAACGCGTAACATCTGACACGTTCGCTTTTACTACCCATATTTTTCATAAAGGAGGTTGCTGAAATCAAGGAGATCTGCATATATATTGGGCACGATTATTTTAACCAAATATTGGCAGACGTTGTCCTGCCCGAACGTTGGGTTATTTACTATTTTCTGCCTTCTATTATCCTATACCATTATTCCCGTTCTCTTTCCGTTCCCTTTCCTTTCCCGTTTCCTTTTAGTATTTTCGGACATAGTGCCCGTAACAATGTGACAAACAGACATTCTTAAGCATACAAGCCTGGTCCCAACGATAATGAACACAATAAAAAAAATTATCAATTTGGTGTAGTCGTTTGGAAGTTATGCATTTACATACACTTTGGAAATTCATTTTTATTCATAAAGGTTTATTAGAAATAATTTCTATACATACTTTTACCTTTAAAAGGGTATAAAGAATGAATGCAAATTACGCAGAAATCCAAAGAATGGAGGTAGCAAGTCATCATTAGATTAACGGCACACAATTGGCTTACATGAAAAGTTTTAGTCCGAGAGACAGCTACAAAAAAAACTCCTTTGATTTGACTTAATAAAGTCTCATAAATCGATGAACGCCGGCTGCTGGCACGAAAAAGGATGACTCATTGTCACGTTTGCCTGCGCCGAGCGTGCAAGAGAGCGCGGAACAAGCGATAGAGAGACACGATCGGCCTAAGCGTTCGGCACTATAACGTAAAAGTAACGTGCAAAGACCAACATTGCAGATAATTAATTCCTTTTGATACAAGAAACTCCTCGCCCAAAGGAATGCTTTGATGAACGCCTAATAGTCTCGTTTATTTTATTATCGCTCCAATTATTATTTTTTAAAACTTGTGATGGAGCTAAGGGGATTACGACGATATTCAAGCAGGAGTTTGCCCTGAGCTGTAGTGCTAACGAAGTGTCACCCCTCCCCGAGCAGAAGGCAGGTTTACTGCCCACTGTGCCAACGGGCCAGCCTACGAACACAGCCCATAAACACAGGTCCAAGAATATTTTCAAAAAACTTAGGGATCCGTATTAAAACTTCGATAATGTAAATAGCCGTACGAAGCCGGTGCGAACCAATAGTTATATAAATATAATAATATTTCTAACAAATAAATTAAATAAAAACGGAAATAAGTGTAATAAAATGCCAATTAATACTACATATCCAACTACGACTTCAACTTTAATTTAGACACCGATAAATCGAATTCAACAAAGTTCGACTTCGACTAAGCTTCTGGTAAACTCGTCGCAACATCCCTAGTATGAAAGATGCACGCTGCGACAGAGACGGGATGTAAATGGACTAAATTGAACAATATTTAATGACGCTACTCTTTAGGGTTCCACGCCGAAGCTACCTCTACAGTAATTAGCGTAGCCAAAGCGTTTACGGTTCTTTCATAAAAATAAAAAGAAACAGTTGCACATTAACAATATAATATTTAAATTAGATGTTTATTGAGTCATTGCGTCTTGAGAAGTAGTTCTGTATATTTGGTCATGTATACGTCATTGTTTCAACTTAGATTATAGCTAAAATTATAAGACCTTTTTCCATATCGATTATCCCAAATCTATCGAAATCCTTAAGGTTAAATGAAGATCACCATCATTGATTTAGAAACATCAAAGATACGCTTAAAAGTTTAGTCGCATTTTGCGTCAGCAAATTAAAAGATTAATAAAGCTTTTTTCAACATCAAAGTTGAATATCTAATTCTATGATCACTCAAACCGTGTCAAACACACGTTTGCCAATAATACAGTTGACCTCTCAACTACCGATATATGAACCAGTGCGCCACTTTTTAATATAACAAGGAACCCTCTTCTCACCGATCTCATGTGAGAAAGAGGTACTGGTACCCGGACGCGCCGGCCTAATTCGGCTACAAGCATGGCGCGACCTCTAATTAAATTATGACTTTATTGATTTCACACTCATTATTATATGTACTTTACTCTAGGCATACTCTATAAGTTTTACTTATATCGGCAACACACGTTAGATCAATTGATTATCGGAACTATTGGTCGGAGACAACTCAACTACAAGACTTACATATGCTTTAACAGCTTTTAGGCAATAAGTATGCTATTATCTTGAACTCTCTAGATCAAAGGCGTCTCCAAGGGGTTGGGGGTCAGAGAGGTGCAGCTGCCTTCCCCGATAAATACAAAAAATGTAGCCAAATCCCAAGACATGAAAGTCCTGAGTCCTCTCACATGACTCGTTTGACCGATAAAGCAAATCTGGCCGGTAGAAACTCTAATGCAGGAGCCAGAATGTTTGTACATTTTTGTCCTTGAAGACCACACTACATGATCCTTGAAATGATCATTCAAATGAAGCTATGTCTGGCTCCGGCATAATGAATGTACTTGTTCTATTCCCAACATTTCGTTTGCGTTGTAGTCTAAGGTGTATTCAAAATTCCATCCCTTATTTTGGACTACTTCCCCTTGGGTCATTGGCTGACGACATTCTTGCTGTCCTATATTTTCGGGAATACTAGAGGACGCAGTTGGTTTGACTTACTGATAAGGCTTTTTTTATTTGTGATATGAAGATTTGAATTGAATGATGTGAAATGATTTGATTGAAATTGGCATTGCTATTCAGAAGAAAATTCTTCTCAATACATAGAAGAGTCACCTTTGTGAATGACCATACAAGCTCTTAGACAACATTTCGGGGTAAATATCATTGCCCAAATTTATAACGTGACCTCAATGCGTATAACGATTCTATTCTGATGACCGAAAGCTGGGTACAGCAAACGAATTACGTTTAAGATGAAAGTTTATAGACCGCTTTATCTGAAAACACTCTTAGTATATAAATGTAATACTTAATTTGTTTCAGTTTATACTGGTAGCTTGAATAACATAGAGAATTTTATTTCGATGTTTACAAATACTATCGTTTCAGGCAAGCAGGAATAGGATTATATTTTTGTTCAGAGGAGCTATTGACCAATATTTACTTTTGAATCATTCACGAATAGATTTATATCATAAACATCTTATGTAACATAAAACTGAGGTTACATGGTTTGATTTAAGCAGAACTCGAAACTCTTCTATATAAGCGTGTCCAGACACGCTTATATGAAAGGGTTACGTATCTGATACGTTATAAACGTATTTGTTAAATAACGTCAGAAGTTGTTTCCCAATTGCGTTTAAAATAATTTTCCTAGTGAGTTTTTAACGTGTTCTATTAACATGGAAATTTCAAGTCTCTACGTAGACAGACAGAGCGAAATTATAAAGGTTCCTTGTAGTACTACGGAACCCTAAAAAGCCTAATATTAAAAATGCCTTGGTGAAAACTATATTATAATAGTTATGTTACTGTCAATTGAACCAAATACACTCGGGAGAAGTGGCTACAGCCCTCCTGTATAGCTATAAATTGAAATATCAACTGCTTAAAACTGTCCATAATGACACGTCTTGTTGAGTGATACAACTATTTTAAATCCAACTCCGGAGAGGGCGTTAACGATTATCCTTTTAAGTCGCGTTCAAAATAGCTACTGTCTCGATAGCCAATAAGTAAGCTCCTAAAAAAAGCATCGATAAATACTTCTACGAAAGCCAACTCGCCCCTTTATTCCGAAGTGACAGTGTGACACTTACGCATTAGTGTAAAAACTAACAGAGATATTGTAAGCTCGAAACATAAATTACTTTCTGTAACTCCACATTTATTTTGAGATATTTCAGTCTAAATCTTATTTACATTTACACTTCTATATATGTTCGTATTTTGCAATAATTATACGTATTTCAGTGTCGAATTGTAAAACAAGAAAGTTTTATTTTACAGTAAGAAATCGGTAAAATATAGGATATTTTTTTATTATAACTGAATTCAGAAACAGTTATAATCGGAAACTGCAACTAGCATCTTACATATAGGTTATATTTTACAATGCTTTATGCCATTGCTTCCTACGTTGGACTTCCAAAGACCAAAGGCTAGTTAGTGCCTTTTATAACAATATGAGTTGTAATTTGTATTGATAAGGTTTGTGTGTAAGAATACAAGAAATATAATGGCGTCATACTTAATTCGCGGTCGCTTTAAGATGGTTAAAAGCCAATGTATAAAAATAGGTCTACATTTTCAGAGAATCTCTAAGGGCAAGGCGTTAAAAGAATAAACGCGTCAGTCATGTTAATGCATCTATATAGCAACATTTCCCGGCGCCCGCGTTCGTGTAACCAACGCACCGACGTTTAGAAATCCTCTTCCGCGCCGTCGACTCTGACGAATTAAGTTATTAACGCTCCAAACAGCTGCTCCACACAAATCAAAGTGCCGATCGCCCACCACTCAGAAAGCACGCCCGCTCTTCACCGACTCTTTACGACCATTTTACGACCTCTTTCATATTCAGCTTTAAGAACGCTCTTAGGATGTGGTCCCACCAGGCACTCAGCACAAGGCTAACGGTATAAGCCAAATTATTGTCAGTGCCATTCTGGACTATGGACTTATTTTCGATACTTCCATACTAATATATATAGCTGAAAAGTTTATTTGTTTGTTTACTTGAACGCTCTAATCTCAGCAACTACCGGTCGGATTTGAAAAATTATTTCAGTGTTAGATAGCACATTTATCGAGGAAGGCTATAGACTATATATCATCGCGCTAAAATTTTCACCTTATTTTACGTGGACGAAGTTGCTGGTAACAACTAGTATATTATATAATGTTAAAATTATTATATTTCTTGTTTAAGATAAATAGTTTATGTATCTTTAAAAGTATGGGCGTAATTCAGTCCTATTCAACATACAATATTTTCTAATTAGAATTTAATATAAGATTCTTAATCGTTAAAGTCACAAGACTCTAATATATAAAGATGAAGAGTTGTTTGTTTGTTTGAACGCGCTAATCTCAGGAAATACTGATCCGATTTGAAAAATTCTTTCAGTTTTAGATAGCTCATTCATCAAGGCAGACAGACTAAAATCATATATAGCCTATATATGACTTCACCTGATTTTACGCAGACGAAGCTGTGGGAACAACTAGTATACAATAAAATCATTTTATCTGTTTGTGTAGAAAAGGTCTTAAAACATATTTTTTATTCGTTTAAAATTCATTCAAAGCATTGAATATTAATTAAACAAAAAATTGCCACATCACCCAGCGGAAGACCATTGAGCTACATAAATATTTGTTGAACTAAAACTAAGAAGGTCTGAGAAGGTTATGCCTAAAAAGAAAAATAAAGGCATTGAGACTATATCGTTGCTCTCATCAGTTAATAAAACATACAAATAATCAATGTGATACCTAGAAGAGCGTTAGATAAACAGTTTATAAATGACAATATATTTTATAAGAAGATCAAAGTTCTTGACAATGATAGACAAAATCAGTCTTTGTAACTCTACAAGCGATCGGCCATCGTAAGTCCTACAACAATAAAAAATCCTTAATGTTCAACCAACCGTAACATATACACTTGGTGGGACCACAGCCTTAGGAAGCGCAATTGTTTCCAAAAAATTCAATAAAAACAACAAAGGAAGAACATTGAATGCAGTGACGTGTTAAAAGAAAGATTACACGTGCAGTACAATAAAATATTTCGACATAAAAGCGACCGTATGACGGCGAGCAATAAAAGGATGGCTACGTTATTGTAAATACCGAACGAAGCGTATATTTTTCATTCGTACTGAAAAATTTCAGCAGTGCATTGCACATGTAAAGACTAAAAGTAAAAAATAAAAACACAAATATATGACTGGCCTGTTGGCGCAGTGGGCAGTGACCCTGCCTTCCACTCCAGGGGTCGTGGGATCGATTTCCGCCTCGAGTTTGGGTGTATTATAAATATGTACATATTTCTACAAAAATAATTTATTTGTGCTTAACAGGCGTCTGTTACCTATAACACAGGCCTATTAAGTTATCTGCCTTAGGAACAGACGTCCGGTTGTCATATAGTCCTGTGTATATACATTCCTTATGTCCTGTATATATGTCGCTAGATATATAAAATATGTCGCTGTTTGCTAACGAACTGCGAAACTAATCTCGCTTATACTCAGAAACGGTTGAACCACTTTGAATTCGGTTTGTTTTGTTTAATTCCCCTTATTTCCGGACAAACAAGATTTTTTCGATACAGCAGAATATTTCAAATAGGTAACGTTCATATTGCACCTTTTCGCTGACGTACCATGTAAAAATATAATTTCATAAAACATTCGTACGGTGTCACGTTTATGGAATAGGCATAGAGGAGATTGGTCAATTGCCTAATAAGAGACGAACTTAGCCTTTCGTGAGCGGAATTCAAACTTATTATAAAACGGCTTTTAAACTCACGCATATGTTATACCGGGATTGCCTGACTAGTTTCAAACCCATCCGGGATCCATCCTCATGAGCTCGCTGCGAAGCGTTACCGTCGCGACATCGCTGCTTTCGTAACCATTTTTGGTGAGCTCATTGCTTAGATTAGCAATAGTTTCTGTAAGGTGGAAGCGAATCTTGGCTCGGGCAACTATACTATGAACGAAATATCACGGTTTATTCTAACTCTTCAAAACTCTACTCCTCTGGTAGTTAAAAGATGATCAAACTCCAACAAATAAACTAACGCAAGGTTGATTTAAACCAAACTTCGATTACAATTACATGAAACAAAAATATTCTTATACATGTACAATCACAAAAAGCCTAGCGTCAGAGCTGGCCGTCTGAACTACCAATTATTTTTGAAAAATGTTCGCAGAGACCAATTAAAATGATTTACATATCGATGAATCAAGGCTTAATGGTAACGAACGTAAATAACAATGAATATTGGATTTCAATAGGTACACTTAGAATTCCGTATGGATCTCTATTTCTGGAGAGATGTTCCCGTTTTGGCATATAATGTCTTAAAGCATTTCTCATTTCTTAAGTTTCTCTATCTTTTCTATGAATAAAGATTAGTTTTCATTTTGTTGTCAACCTTTGCGTCAGTACAATATTTTGAAAATACATTTTGGCATTTTTGTAAATTGTTAAGAATGATGCCTTAATGGGATAATAGGTATAGGTGCTTTTTTCTTTCCTTTGAGGAGGTCGTGGCCTAATCAGCCACATCTCTTCAACCGTACAAAACGCGACAACACTAGTATCTCCAAGCCCTATAAGACATTCGCCTTTTCCATCAAAGACAGCAGCGTATGTTGCTGTTTTGGCATTCTTCTTCACGCAACCTAAAAAAAAATATAAATCGTGATTTGCTTTAGTATAAAATATCCCTGATGCCGTAATGCCTGAGCCAGACATGGCTTCATTTGAATGATCATTTTAATGATCATGTAGTGTGGCCGGGGACTTTTTGTAGCTGAGCAAAGTTTTGTAGAACTTTGTAGTCTTTAAGGACAAAAATATACAAACACTTTGAGCTAAGTCTGGCTCCGACATAAGGCACGGGCCGTCACTAGTGTATTAGCATCAAATAAAAGGTCACTGACACTTGTATCGCAGACAAAAAAGGATGCCAATTTAAAGTGCTCCCAATCTCGTTAGAAAGTTCATAAAGTTCAAGTGTCAATTTTACTCTTCACGTTTCCTTTCAAATGATAAATCTATATAGAACAGGATAGCTCAGCGTTTACTGATGAATTAGTACATGGCTAAATGGTAGATAGATTGAACTGACTTCAGTAAGGCCCGTGTTCAGTCTCTCAATCCGCTGGACTTTAGCTTTGCCTATAGCTTAGTTGGGGAGAAATCAGAAAAAAGGCATACCTTTTATGCACAGAGTCTAAAATATTTTAAGTATGTGTTCCTTAAAAAAACAGGAATATGAGGTGGTCGTAGCTTAATCGGTGGCCGGTATTTGGGTTGAACGCTATCGGCTATAAATGGGTAACCAATTCTAACACTGCTTTTCACATATCCGACCACCTCCGTGTTTCAGAAGACACGTAAAACAGTGGGTCCGGATTAATGTCACTGAGTGATATTATTAGTGAGAGTGTAGATTTTGGGAATCCGAAAATGCCGTCAGACGGCATTCGGTCATCTTAACTTGCCCCACAGCCACATTCTCTGTAATCTAAGCGGGATGACGCTTGGAAGAAGGTTCTTTAAAATAATAAACCAGAGAATATTGCAATCTATACTGTCATTTAAATAGGATATATGAGCAAGAAGGAGGGACACTCACCATCAAGTATTAAACCTGGTGCGATATTCTGTAAGTATTGACCGTCTGCATCGTTTCCAATGGCTGTCAACAGTCTTGTACCACCACCTCGCAACTTCCATAGCGCCTCAGCGATATTTCTTCCGACGCCACCACCACATTGCTCAGTTTTGCAGCCATGAGTGCTACCGTCCAACTAAAAAAAGGAGATACCTATATTTATCACTGACTGTACCGGCAGACGTCGTGCCCGAAGGTTGGCTTCGTTTTATTTTCAGATATCAAAACATAGCGTTATCTATTGGTCGCTTAGCCCACTGACCGCTGGCCGGGTTCGTCTCGCGATTTTCGAGATTTTGAATTAGTTGACGTTTCGCTTCTATATGTACAGATATTTTGGTTATATGCAATTAAGTATATAGGTAGCTAATTTTCTTACGGCTTACAAATGCTACGAATTAAATGGCTCTACACGACTCTGTCTCTGCCGTAGCACTCGTAGCTATATCGTAGAGGAAAGAGATTTTATTAAATAATCATATTTTTGGGAAGAAATTTTTATTCCGCCTAGGCCTGGGTTAGGGTAATCTTATTTCTACATTTATTATTTTTTTTAATAATCATTATATTTCTTTTAATGAACTTGTATGAGCAACAATAAACAATATTATATATCTTTATACAAATGTTATAGTAAGCACTATAACCTAATTTTATGATTTTTAAATTACTTAATTGTACACTTATTTTAAATATTGTTTAGATCAATAAGCTGGCAACAAATGCTGAGCCGAGCTCCTATACTGTACTGTTGCACAGACAGTAAGGGTAGATGTAAGGAAGAAAAAACATAAGTAATTATTTACCGTAAGCTATTTTCATTTCATTTTGTTATTTTATTCTTTACTTTGTTATTATTATTATTGTTTGTGCTAATTTTTGAATAAATGCTTTTTTTCTATTCTTTCTTTCTTTAAGGACAAAAGTTTCTAATTTCTTTTTCTAGAAAGAGATAGAGGTACAAAAGAAGGAGACGGAATCATTGATTTAAACTTGAATTACGAGAGTCCAATGTGTTTCAGGTTAGAATCTTGAGATTTTAGTCTGTCCTACTGTTGAGGTATCCAGGTTTAAAATTGGAATGTTGAAAAAAAAAATTAATCCGATGAGAAATAAGATGTCACCGTTTCGGTTATTTTCTAATGGCGGGGGAGCTCAAGAGGGGATTTTGCGCAATACTGGGGCGCATCAGAAAACTGTATAAGGTAAATCCTTGCTCCCTGTGATGTATCCCCACCGAATATGAACTCTTAAAAAAGTGGAATTCGTTATAGGCTCCTTACTAAAACTCGAGCGCGTCATTTTAAGATAAGGTAAGTTAATTTCATGAAGATAATTTTAAATTTCAATAAACTGACAAATTAAGTGTGAACTATGAAAATGGTAAAGTCAAAAATTTTAAAAAAACTTCACCTCGAAATTTTCGAGCGTGATTTCTTTTTTTTTTGAAGGAAATATTACGGAAAAAATATAATTTAACGGTTTCCTCAAGACGATTTAGCTAAAACCATCAATAACACTTGGAGCGGCGTTATTGACTAAATAATTTTAACACATATTTTTTGCACCAAATCTACGTAATCCAGTAGGTCGCCACGACGCTTTAGTCAATATAAACTTAGCATCACGGCCTCCCCTACCATAATATAATTAGTCGAATTATAGTAACCATATTTATTTATTTATATTCCAATTACCAGTAACCATAGTTTTAATCCGTTTAGAAAACGGTGTACAATAGACAAAGAAAGTTTCAGTGAAACCAATAAATTGTACAGTTCTCTTGTATAATAAATTACTTTGGAAGAAAATAACTATTGACATGAAAACATTCTTTGAAAGGATCCTCTAGCGACGTAGTTAATCTGTCACATAAATAATTTACAGTAAACCTGTGGAAAATGTTTGTGGGATTATTTTGTGTACAACTATTTTCTGTGATAAATATGGCAAGACTTATGAATCCCTTTGTAAGAATAAAATTTGTTTAAGGTGTACCGAAGCGTTTTAGTGAGACTTTTAATTTATTTATTAACTAGCTGTACCCTGCGACTTTGTCAGCATGGTTCGAGTGATTTTGTTACATATCTTTTGGAACTCTCAATTTTTTTCAAAAACTGAAGTAACCTATGTTAGTCCTCATAACCAGTGAAAGTTCCGTCGAAATAGGTCCAGCCGTTTCGGAGATTACCAGAAAAAAATATACACACAGACAAAAATGTTTTAACTTGTCTTTTTGTTACACGTATGGTTTTAAAGGTCATATGCAATTAGTAAAAAAAAAACGTTTGTATGTATGTATAGATTTGGGACTATAACCGTTGTACATAATCAAGTAATTAGAAAAAAACAATTTAGTAGTAGTTTGTTACAAATGCGAATAATACAACGTTATTTCTCAAAGCCCGGCAACGCATCTGTGAGCCTTCTGTTAATGCAGTTGTTAATAGGCGTCGATAATGACCCAGATGAATCGCTTGCCCGTTTGCCCATTGGTATACAGAAAAAAATGCCTGTCTGTTTCGCCAAGACCGATCGTGCCTCTCTGTCTCTTGCTCCGCGTTCTCGCTCGCTCGCTCGGCTCAGGTGGAACGTGACAATGAGTCATGCTTTTTTCTGAGTGCACCCGGCGTTCTTCGATTTATAAGACGTAATGACGTCAAAAATTATACTACGGTTAGAGCTATAAATAGTACATAATCATTTATTAGTACTTGAGTTTGATGTACCGATATAGCTATACAGCTTTAATACACACAGACTAGCCTATTTCAGCATTCTGCAGTGCTTAATGTGGTTTGTATGCACGCGATACTGTTTCAACGAGTTATGCAATCGTATTTTGCATCTAGACCAACAAACAGCACGCAGAAACGACCCAGGTTGTGTACTCCTAGTTTTGATTGCTTTATGTAACGTGAAAGCTTTTTGATAGACTATAGATCTATACTAACATATAAAGCTGAAGAGCTTGTTTGTTTGTTTACTTGAACGCGCTCAT
The DNA here is from genome assembly GCA_024363005.1 of Charaxes varanes. Classification (NCBI taxonomy): domain Eukaryota; kingdom Metazoa; phylum Arthropoda; class Insecta; order Lepidoptera; family Nymphalidae; genus Charaxes; species Charaxes varanes. Next base: position 63,126 of record JANCMC010024205.1, on the reverse strand, counting down.
CTCAGGAACTACTGTTCCGATTTTAAAAATAATTTCAGTGTTAGATAGCCCATTTATCGAGGAAGGCTATGGGCTATAACATCACGCTAAAATTGATTTTTTTTATTGAAACTATACGCGGACTAAGTGACGGGCGCAGCTAGTATTTTATATGCGTAAGTCGATAATTTCGAAAGTAATTAAGCTTCTTATGTAATTTACTAACTTATATGTCCCTCTCAACTTGCGTTCGTCTAACCCGATTACACTTTTCGTAACATTCTCCTCAAGCATTCACAAACTTTATCTCCAAGTTAAGCGTGCGCAAAAAAGTTTTACTTCAATAAGCATTGTGAGTTAGAATTGTAGTAGAAATTATAAAAATTGATGTAATTACTCATCTTCAGTAAAGGTTCATTGTAATCTGTGTTAAATATCAGTATTGCCACCATGACAATCATGACGTAGGACGACTTATATTGGTCGGTCGCAATGGCGGCATTAGTGATATATCGCGATAGCAGTGCTACCATCATTGACAAACAAACAGTATGATGAATTTCTATTGGTGTTTGTTATCGCGGCAATGATTTTTGAAAAAATAAGTGCCTATGAAAGCAATATGCTTAATCGGTTAGATCCTTGAGAATAATAAAGATAAGACCTTTGAGATCTTGTGTCACGATGAAATCTCTAACTTTACCTCACTATAATACTATCTTTTTCGCAAACTCTTTTGCTGTTACTGCATCTCGTCTTTGGAGCTCTGTTCCAGACACTATTACAAAAGATAACCCTTCTCTTTATTACACTTTCAAATCCAGACTAAAACAATTTTATCTTTCATAAATTTAGTATGTTTATCGTTTATGTTTTCTCTCTATATATGTATAATATTGTTTACTATTTACTTTATAAGTAAGCTCTTATTGTCATTCTTTTTTCCCCTTTGGTACCTGCACCGCTTTATATTTAACACTATTTATCCTACACTCCAGGAAAGCTGTAAGAGATCTCTTTTAGAGATAAGTTTTTCCTTTGTTTACTTCCTCTCTATATTGTGTATTTTTCTGTATATAGTTTTAGGTACAAAAATAAATAATAATAATAATGATAAAGTGCTATCAAGTACTTGCTTATAACATTTATAGTATATAGTATGTTTAAACACTGCAATTTAATTTTAACCCTAAAAGCTTTCGTGTTACAAGTATACTATTACTATAAAAATTAATGCGAAAATCCAACGTTAAGCGCCCGCTTTTGGTCTATGATATTGATACAATATATTTCTTTGTGATATTGGATTGCTTTTGTGCATATGCACAAATTATTTCGCCATTGTCAAGTTCAATGGATTAGACACGAAGGAGATTGGGCAACGAAATGTAACTTACGCATTCCTTAAAAGTTCATTTATATTGCGCAATATTATTGACCGTATAGGGTGTGAAAATTATGCAATTATTGAATAATGTGCTTGCCAAAGTGGTGGAAAAGGATAATCTAAAACTTACTTTATTATAATAGAAACATTGCGCTGTCCGTATCATTGTGCAATATAATTGTTAGTTTGGGTTCAAACCGCCATTTAATCTTATTGTACAATGTCATTGTTGGTCTAGGGGACGCTTAAAAATTGAATAGAGGCATATTTACAGCAGACGCGCGAACTCACATTTTACCCCTACTTTCTCAAATTCTTTTATTTTAAAAAGACTTAGAGAATTCACAAATATTCTAATTCTTATTCTGGCTTTTTGCTAGTTGATATTTTAGTGTAAACGCTAAGAACACGCTATTGTTTACACTAATGATCGCGAAAGAATTCTTTTGTTCTAGCTCTGTTTGTTTGGTATACGCACACCTTTATATAACTATTATGGTTGATTATCTGCCATTAACGTAGAGTGTATTGTGGTAAATTATTTAACAGATGACTAGCCAGTACGTAAATATCAAACCTTTTATAATGGAGGAACAAAGGATACCTGTAGTCTGTAGATTAATCGCTCGTTTTGTTTTATACAGAATGCGGTCATATTATATTATTTAATGCATAAACTCCGCTTAGGTCACATTAATTTAATTTTATTGTACTTAATACATAAACAGTGCAACCAGGGAGTTGGAAAATATTTGTTATACTAAGTCATTTTTCATCGATATAAATAAAGTTTCTATACATTAAAAACAATTACAAAACTTAATAGATAGGATACGGTATGTACCTAAATTTGACAAATAGCACACCTAGGGACGACTACAAGGGAATTAAAAAAAATTGTTTAATGAAAAATTGTTATAATGTGGCCTTAAAAAAATTGACAAAATATTTTCCTGCCCGTATTAAAGAGTCGTATACATTGACATGACATTAAATAAGGCGCGAAATTAGCTGTCAGTGTCACATGATATGGAAAAGACATGAAGGAGACTGAGCGTAAAATTTGAAAAAAAAAAAGAAATGTGAGATTACTAGGTACGTATAATTTTGTGAATATACCTACATATAATAACAGAAGTAAGAATATCTTTGAACTAGGTAACGGATAAGGGCGGATACGATAGGAAGTCGATTAATCCAAGTCTTCCTAAAGTTTTGATCACATATAACACAGAATTTCATTAAAATAGACTTAGCTGTTTTAGAAGGAATTTAATCACACAAATATAGATAATTACTAAGTAGACATAGTAGAGAGATAAATTGAATTATTGAAACGTTCTTACAGAAATTTGGCCAATACAATAAGTAACTTAGAAGGAGGATTAGGATAGGATTTTTTGTGATATGGATGGGGAAGTTTTCTATATACTTTCGCACAAGAAAAGAGTTTGTCTAAATATACACAGATACTTATGATTATAACGCTATGAAATATATACAGTCTGTGATGGAAATCATTTGGTGCTAGATGTGTACCTCACATATCAGCAAATGAAATAAAGGTAGATGCCTTACTGAACCTTCGAGCCTCCGAATTCCTCTGTAACTGGGGTGGACAAATGGCACCAAAACATATCAAAAAGTTTTTCTTATTTATATCTATACTCTATACTTAATATGTGCAACTGAAAAGTTTGTTTGCCTGTTTGCTTGATCACGCTGATACAGGAACTACTGGTCCGATTTAAAAAAATCTTACAGTGTCACATAGCCCATTTATCGAGGAAGACTATAGGTTATATATCATCACGCTAAAATTGAATTTATTTATATTTTTACCTAGCTTTACGCGGACGAAATCGCGGGCACAGGCTTGTATTTCATAAACAACATTTTTCGCAGAATAGTACAGAGACAAATACTTTTTAGGTATGTCTAATATTCCATTCCACAGAGAAATTGTGCGAGGCAAAAAGTTTCTAGAAAAGCGCACAGTTGTGGACTTTAGGACATCGAGGTGATGAGGGAGGAGTTTCAAATTTTGCACACAACATTCTTCATAAATAATAATGTAGTTGCTAAATAATTATTTGAAGTAAAGTCTAGCTATCTATTTAAGTTAATTAGATAATATTACAAACAATATGAGAAGGCTAAATTTTACTACATCTGTTGTTTTATTTAATTTAAGTGCATTACGACAAAATTGCGCTAGTGGATTGAATTGAATAGTAAATACTTAATTTTAGCTTACTCTTGACGGTCTAAAGAAAACACCATAACTTACCACTAAACTACTTGAGTGTATACTTGACCGACGAAAATACATTCAAGATATTAATACGTGAAGCAAAAACCACTCGCACACCAATGCCAAACGATTTACCCGAGACTTTTAGGATGGTTGTTTAATAACTATGTCTTACATCCTCTAAGGTTAAGGACATCTCACGAGTTAAATTTTAAGGATAGAGATTGTTAGCACCGGTAACCTTTTCTAGAGCCGTTTTCTATCACTAAGTGACATTAATCGGGACCCATTATTTTACGTGAATTCCGAAATATGGTGGAGGTCGGATATTTGTAAATCTGTCACCAGTTTTTTTTTCTTAATTTAAATGTATACTCCACGGGCTGAAGGTCGTTGTCATTTCTATTTTATTATCTTTTAGTTTACATTTTTCTGTGTTTTCACTATTTTCCGTTTCATTATCCACATTTCCAGTTTCTTTTTCCTCTTTCGACTATCGACTAATGTCTACGAAAATGTTCGTGCTTAAATTTCAAAATAAAGGGTACTTTACTTCTGGACAAAACAATTGAAGTTTGACCGGACTTTCATACAAACTTTCAACCCCCATGTCACCCCTTTTAATTTTCATTTGCGCAACTTACAGCGGCCTATAATTTATTCCAAGATCTAATCTATCTCTGTACCAAAATACATCAAAATCGGTTCAGCGATATAGGCTTGAAAACCTAATAGACAGAGTTACTTTCACATTTATAATATTAGTATGGAGTATGGATTTATATAGAAAAAATTGAAGCATTGAAATTTGAAATTGTCAAGCTTGTTAATACTAGACAAATGAAAAATTATTTATCTCATTATTATGAATTTCCGCATTGTGAAACCTCTTTCTGTGTTGTAGTTAGCAGTATTTACGCCCATGTTTAGTTACACATAAATATAGAAAAATTAAAAAATCTAAATTGACTTATAGAAATATATAAAACCTTTGACATTTAACATTATATAATAAACATGAATACGTAGACACTTACAAGTTTGCAGATATGTATATGTGCAAATATGTTCTTTAAAAGTACAAAACCTCTTCACAACGGACCCTGAATACATGTGTATATAGGCGAAAGGTCTCCTAACATGAAATCTGGAAAACCGCGATACACACCATGATGAAACTTTAAAAGGAGTTTATATTTAATAGACACCAAATAAATATGGATTTTTCGATAGGGCTGATTAAGGAAGTTTAAGGGCTATATCGTCGTAAGTTTATGCAGACGGAATGGCGGTAAACAGCTAGTTATGCTATAATTTAAAACTAGCCACTTTTAACATTATCTTGAAATCCGACCAAGATGTTATAATATGGTAATTAGGCTTAGTAAGAGGAATAAAAGATATAACTAACTAACTAAGTAACTTCTTCAAGCAGGTAATTCTTCGGTAGTCACTCAGGCAGTCTCACTATTTTAATTCATAGTAGGTTAATCGATTCCTAAGTTCAATTAGTCCGTTTTTTATGATTAACCGAAAGATTTTATTAGTATTTTAGAGTCCATAAGCATTTAGGCAAATAATTTGCTAAACTTCAGTGTTATACATTTTAATAGAGAAAATATCCATATATATATACTAATTTATATCTATACTAATATATAAAGCTGAAGAGTTTGCTTGTTTGTTTACTTGAACGCGTTAATCTCAGGAATTACGGGTCCTATTTGAAAAATTAATTTAGTGTTAGATAGCCCATTTATCGAGGAATGCCATAGGCTATAAATTATCACGCTAAAATTGAATCAAATTTTTTCACCCAATTTTGAGCGGACGAAGTCGCGGGCTAGTTCTATGTGAAAACGAAAGGTCATCTACCCCCAACTCTCCAAAACGGCGGACGTATAAAGATGGTTTTGGCAAATCTACTGAGTTCTCAACAACCGTAGCCACAAATACTTCATTTGTCAACAGACCCATAAAAGGCAAAACGCTTCACCCACCTCGCTCACAAAACAAACCTATATTTGTATCATAGAAATAAAGAATATGATAGACATACCCGTATGTTAGAAAAAGTAGAATTTTTAGGTTTGATCCACTTTATTCTATCTATCTTTTTTTTAAGTAACAAGGAGATAACGAGCACGCGGTTCACCTATGTAACTACTGACGTTAATAGACATCTGCAGGCCTAGGCTAGCAGATGCGTTGCCGGCCTTTAATGAGGACTTTAGGCCACCGAGAAGTCTCACAAACCAAACGAAACGCGACAACGATACCATCAATGACGTGACAGCATTGCCGCCACTTCACGCCGATCTTATGTGAGAAAGAGGTAGTGGTTGATTGAGATTGAATGCAGTAGGCTCAGGAACTAGAGGCCCGATTTTAAAAAAATATTTCAGTCTTAAATAGTCCATTTATCAAGGTAGGCTATAGGCTATATTATATCATCACGCTAAATGTTTTCGCCTAATTTTACGCGGACGAAACCGCGGGCACAGCTAGTCAATTTATAAGAAGTTTTACTTGTATGACTAATCATAGTAATATAATGAAAAATTTGCTAGCTTCGTAAGTTTTCAATTTCTTTTCTCTCTCGATCTTACTGGTGGCAGTAAAGACAGAGCATTTGCCCGCCTCAAAAAAAAAAAAAAATTTAATTATCCTAAGTAACCCATATCATTATAACTATCTGTCCGAATGCGATTTTAAATTAGAAACAAATTTCTTCAATATTTTTACATGAAACCGTAATGTAATTAAAACTTTAAAGTGCGTAACAGAGGTAGCGCTTTCGTTTGTTATCTCAAAACTTTTGACTGGGTGAACCGATTTTGATGATCCTTTTATCATTTGAAAGCTGGTGCTTACCGTGGGTTTCCATTCCAATTTGGTCCAGCTCTGATAATTGGAAGTCGATTTATTTTTTAAGTTTTAATTATCTCAGAAGATAATTAAAACTTAAAAAATAAATTAGGTTTTTATAGGTTTTATAGGTTAGGTTATTATAGGTTTCGAAGAGAATAATTCTCTTTGTACAGATACAAAGAGAATTATTCTGTTCGAAACCGAATTATCATTGGAAGATAAACTCTATAATTGGTTATGATATAAGTATATCATATTAAAGCTAGATAATAATAGACAGAGAAGTAGATGTCCATGACTTTATTGCATATTTCAGCATCTGGATGTTGTAAAAGATGACTAAGAGATCACTAATCTTAATTGACAAATTTCATAACAATGAACAGTAATGATCCTTTACCGGGTGTAAAATAAAACTTCACACACAATACGATAGCGAGTAAATATATTTAGCCCACATTCGCTCGAGAGTTAAAAAAGCGTTGCGTTAAATCTCGGGGTTGGCGCTTTTCTAGCGTTGTCGATACAAAAATATAACGTATATGTATACATATAGCGCTGAAAATAGAACATTGCTCGATAAAAGTGCGTCGCGTTATAAAAGCGCTGCCGTTTAAACACAAACTTGGGAGTTCATATGTTCTATTTCAACTTTTTTAATGCGCGGTAAAAAAGCTCTCGTGTGAACGAGGGCTTAAAGTCGTGTCTATTTCAACGCTTTTTTAACGCGCGGTAAAAATGCTCTCGTGCGAATGAGAGCTTTAAGTCGTACGCACGACTTAAAGCCCTCGTTCGCATGAAAGTCGTGAGATGTAATTATATATTTCTAAAAAAAAATATTTGTGTATAACAGACGGCTGTTACCTATAACACAGGCATTAAGTTGTTTACCTTAGGAACAGACGTCCGTGTGTCATATAGTTCAATATATATATATTTTTCGTGAATATTTCAAATACAATATAATAAATATAAATAATCATGTATAAACTGATTATTTCCTATTTTTGTGACTTTTACAATGTTATCGATAAACACATTTTACGGAACTAGCACGATGAGTTTAACTATACTAATTATAATAATTTTTGTCTCTACGTCTGTACTAAGAAACAAAATTTCCGACCTCCACTATTCAATACCGAAGGCTTAAACGCTTAAAAATATCGTATATTCGGAATTTCATTGACGTAAACGGGTTTTAGCGATGTGCGGCTGGCCGGACCTTGTGAGACGCAAAACTAGTGATGGGAAGCTTATATAAAATCGATGTTATCTTTATCGAATTGAGATCAATAAAACGTAAATTTATTCTTTTTTATATATTACTTATTAATTATTATTTTGAAATCATTGGTTTGATTGAATTCAGTTTATAATAGAAGTACATTTATTTGTGTTTATGGCGTATATTAACGATATGACTTCTGACAGACTTTATATAGCGTTGTATTTTATTTATTACATCATTATTTATACAGAATTTTGGACTATCGCATGTTTTTGCCTAGAAAAAATTATAAATGCGCGTTGGCAGAACTTGAAGTTTCAATTTAATTTTTAATGTTCATTAGAATGTAGTTGATATGATGAAATAAAATAATAAACTGATAAATTTGTAAAAAATAATTAATTATTATCATTTTTACTTCAAATTTACTCTATTTATAAATTTTGATCAACAGGAATGATTCATAGTGAAGAGTGATATTATATATTCATATTTAGACGATTGTGTATCTACATAATACAATAATACATATCTGTTATGTTTTTTCATATTAATTTATAGTGATTATTTATCTTTACAATCGCTCTATAATAAATTATCGTAGAACATTTGGTACTTGAAACGTTTTGTAAGAAGTGTGTATCGATCGTTACGAAAATTTAACATCACTAGTTTAGTTAGTGGGAAAACCTTTTGTTTAAATAATGGAACTTAAATATTCAGCGGCTATTAATCACAAATTATTCATATTGATCTCAGAATAGGAAAGAGGACCTCCAGCTGTCTGTCTTACATTCTTTATTATATCCTTTGTATAACTTCACTGAATTTACACCTTAGTTAAAATAGGTGGTTTTGCTGTTCTGTTACTACAAGAACTGAAAAGTAATGAAAGGTACATTTTGACCAAGCCATATCTTTTTAGTAAGATGTAGAGTCGGTGAAGTTACGATATGTAGAGTAAGGGCGTGTAGAGTTAGAGGCGTGGTTCTAAAAGAGATCTGATATCATTTTGATAGTCGTTTCGTGGTGCCGACATTTTACATGAAAATTTTTTAGCGGAATATTCTTCGTTATTTTCTTTACTATTTCATTTCAAGAAGACATCTCTTTTGTTGAGGTTTGGAATATCTAGATGAAAATAACTATTTTTTTATCCCGTATTTGAAACTAAGATTGTAACTTTAGTGAAGTAATTTGGAGGACAAGTTTATATAGATTTAAGAAAATATAGTTTTGTCGTTATTGTAATAAAAATTAAGCTTGCCACATTATGATAAGGTTTTTTATTGTAAAAACTTGTTTTTCAACATATACAGATAAGCTCGACTCCGAAGCTCGAGCCTCGGTACTCGGTTCTATAATTGACCGGGCAGATTCTCTTTTACGCTTAAAGTGAAAATATTAGACATACAAAAAAGTATATTTTTTCATTAAAGTCCATTAAAGATGTCTACCTTAGGACTCAGACGTTCGTGTGTCATATAGTCCTACATAATTATTTATTTATTAAAATAAAATGTCATATGTATTAAAGATCTATTTGGTCAAGCACTATATAATTCAACTAGTATACTTAGATAAAGAACGATGGTCTTGAAGTAGATTTTGCGTTGTTCACTAACAAAACTCTGATAATGTAAAAAAAGAATCGCTATTATTTAAGAACGTTAAGTACGATCCGTGAAAATCAGTTATCACGCCAACTCCGATGGTTACAGCTATGCTTAATTGTAATAGCCGTACAATCACGGCTTGAAATTTAACGGTGTTTGTTTTAATTGTGTGTTTAGGTGTAAAATAGTATATTTTTTCTTTCAACACACACTACTAACAGCGGTTGACCGCATTCAGTATAAAAAAATATTCTATACCTTTCAGAGACGATATTATGTTAAACCATTGTAATAACACCACTGCTTTTAAATAAAAAGCCTTAGTGACACTTACAACCTTTAATTAGATTACTTTTTAATCTCCCTTTTATAACAATGCTTTCAAATGGCCGCCCCTAATTTTAATTTTATTCATTACCCGAATTTTAATGTTGCCAGTATTATATTTAATTTTTGCCAATAAAATCAAAAAGATGATATTTTAGTTTTTTACAAAATAAGAAGATGCTAACAATATATTGCTCAATACTTAGATAATCCCTATATTATAAAGCACATGTAGTTATCAGAAAATAGATAACACCTGTGAAAGTCGTCACATTGTATGTGAGCAAGAAGAAATCACGTGATACATCTGATTCCTTCTTAGTAGAATCAACCGGCTAAGCCTACAGGGTTGAGCTCTACTTAAGCAATTAAAACTACTATATACGCGTTGAAAATAAAGGCGATTCGAAATAAACGAAAACTAGGGATATTTATGTAAAAAGATATTTTCGCTCTCTTGTAATAATTTATTAAATTTTAATTAGAAAATGATGATCACTCTGTTTGTCAAAGACGTACAAAACTACCTATGTGTATTTATATTAAGTGTTTTTCTAAGTGGCCAGTATTTTTAAGTGTATTTAATTAAGTGTAGTTTAATATTTACAAGACGTAGATATTAAAGTTAACAAACATATATGAACCTTGATAAAGATTATTAAAAACTTGACCTCATTCAAAGTCATTGTTAATTAGCTTTTATTATTCTGAAAATTAAAAAAAATATGTACATCTTAAATACATTAACTAATAATAGTAATGTGACTTTGTTTTTAATATTATAATGCTGTACGCGAAATAACTTGTGTATTGCACATACATTTTATTCATTTACATAATAGTGTATAACTTTTCTCATATGATATGATCATCCGACCCTAACCTACAGAACTTTGAACTTTTCGACGCCATTGAGAATTAGAAGTGATAGTAATTAATATTTTTTTAAAATGCCTATTCTACCATTGGTAATGGCGAGGCTTAAAACATGTTTTCCTATATTATTATTTTACATAAAATAAGTTTTTATGTACATCTTTGGCAAATTATCACTTAGATATTTTTTCATTCAAAAAAAATATCTAAGTGATAATAAATCTGGAAAAGGCTATCCGAATATCGAGTGAATACGAGTAGAGCATTAAAAACCCTTATATTTTGGTTTAATTTTAATTTATTTGCAAAATTAGACACGTGATTGTAATATTTATACTGTTTAAATTCGTCGGTAAGATCATGTGTTTTCCCACAAATAGCTTTTTTAGGGTCGGCTACTAATTTAATGTATTTTGATTTTTCTACCCAGTTTCTTCAGCCTACCTATATTATAACTAGAACATGTATCAAACTATTTCGTAATTGGCATATTATGCGTTACGATCAGAGGGCCTAGCGCGCAAATTATCGATAGTTTTACTTACTTTTACGTTCGAAATGAAACTTCAAATGAAGGTTCGTGCTACCATTTTACACGACCTACATGACCATAACGTCGAGTATTCGATACGTGCGCGTCCTGATTTAATTCGTGCTAGCAATATTTTGCAATTAAGTTGTGTAAAACGGTAGCATTAATGTTTCATTTGACGTTCCGCTTCGAACTTAAAAGTAAGTAAAACTTTCGAGAATGTTCGTGCTAGGCCCTAAGTTTTACGCCTCATTCGCATCAGAGTTTAAGCATTGCGCTAAATTTCGATGTTGGCGCTTAGATATGAAAATATAGCGCATGTGTGGCATATACATGGCGATGAAAATTGGACATTGTTCGATAAAAAACGTCGCGTTTTAAAAGCGCTGCCACATGAACATGGACATATAAATAAAAATGAAATGACTTCACCGAAATGGATAATACGGTTTTTGTTTCCTTCGTTTCTTGTCGGGAAAAGGGTTATAAAGTTTAATTACCGAAAATAAAATGGCCAAGAGCCTGTCAAGATACGCGTAGAAGGATTCCGTATCTGATACGCTATAAACGTATTTGTTAAATGACTTCTAAAGTTTTTGTCCGATTTCGTTCAGAATAATTTTCCTAATGACTTTTTAGCATGTTCTATCAACAAGGAAAATTTCAAGTCTCTATTTCTAATAGTCTGGAAATGCTAGGGGTGGACCACCTTAAGGGCAGACAGAGGGAAGGACAGAGCTAAGTTATAAGAGTTCCTTTTAGTACTATAAAAAAGTAGGGGGGATACGTTATTAAAAAGTATGGTTCACAACCGTACTCTTCGACCATCAATCGAGGCTTTACATAAGCCTTTGGTTTATCTGTAGCCGGCATTTGAGTCGATCACTAGTTTAAATAATCTAAAAGACGGTGGTACGTCGTCGCTGTCAGACGTTTTTTCGCTTGCTCCGCATTTAAAACTGTTATAAATACCACTAGGATTGTTTTAATTAGTATAACTATTAATACATTTTTTTTTAATTTTTAGAGCATGACTACGGTATGTAAATAATATATATGACGATAATTTTTCTTACCTCTTCTGTCTCCCTCTCCTGCTCGATGACACATGAAACAAAAGAAAAAATGTTAATTATAAACAAATTCGTGATAGTACCAATCCATTCTTCGTGTAGATATCGCAGATGTCAAAGGTTCTGCGAATAAAAAAATAAATATCTCTCTTATTTTTTTTCAAACAGTTTTCAAAGTTTTTTCTTAACCTTACTAAGCGACCAATTCGAAAAGCTGCAACTGGTTACTCGCCTTTTACGAGATGCTATCCAGCAGCAGTGGGGAATAGTATTCTAACCCGTCCCCACACGGGTAAAATACATAGTCTTATACATAATACATCCAAACTCGAAGCGAAAATCAAACACACAACCCCGTAGAAGAAAGCAGTGTCACTGCCAACTGTGCCAATGTTCCATTTAAGATTTGCCTTGCATTTGGACTATTTATCCACATTGTTAAATGGTTATTTAATAAAATAAATTCATAGTAAATTATGATGTGCCTTAATAAATAATTCCATAGTATATAAATTCATTTCAGACAGAATTCTAGAATATTTAAATGTTAGCCGAGTAAAGAGCATTTGTAATATATACTGAGACAGGTAAATTCAATTAGAGCTACATAAAATATGAGCAGGTTTCAGTTGGCGTCAGCCGTGCTATCAGTTTTCACGGCCTATACCTTTCAAAATCTATCTGGTGGTAATAACACGTAATTGACTAGATTTTATAAATTAATTATCATTGATATAATACCCTTACAGGGTGGTTCAATATGATTGAATAAATGAATAATTTTTCTAGCATAATTAATAACATCGACAATAACAGACTTTGAATCTGAAAAAGTAACATGAAAAAATTGACGATTAAAAGGGTTATGGGTACAAAATAAAATTATGTACTTACTTATTATAGTAATTGCTTTTAAATTCCTCATTAACTTCTCTAAAAAAGGATGAGTTCGCCTCAGCGATAAGACACATAGAGTAGATGAGACATTCCTTGGAGGCTAGCGACGTATCTGTTCTTCTTACGTTGAAAATGTCAAATGGTGAAGGTCACCACTTACTTCAATAGACTTACATATATATTTTATTTGTCTATTTTCAATAGACATGCGTAAACGGTTAAAGTTTCGCAAAAATCATGTATGATGGAATTGTTCCCCTATAAAAGTTCTAAATAAAAGTACGGGACAGCATATGTCTATCTTTTAAGGTTGGTTCCCAATAACTTTTTTATGCTAAAAAAATTTGTTCTAAAATAATGCATAATATGCTAAGGTGTTTTTACATGATATTGATCTTTATCCAAAACAATTTTTTTATACCCCTATGTGATAAAAGTCGTCCACGCGGTAAAATTCGCGGGGCCCAGCTAGTTATACATAAGGCGTTCATAAGAGCTTATAAAAAAGTCTATATGAATAAAAGATTTTAAATTGGTACTGAAATTTATATGGTGCTCGGTCAAACCAACCGATCCTGCTGGGATCATCTTCTACCCAGCGTTATCCGGGTCAGTACCAGGGTCCGCTTACATTGCAAAGGATTTTGCTCATCTAAAAAAACTTAGCATTTAAATGTATGATTTGAAGTGCTAATGTTTTATAGCTAATTTAACACTTGATTCTTTACGTATTTTAATTATAAGGTAGTATTCCAATTGAATCGAAGAGGTTGTGGCCTAATCAGTGGTTGGACTTTGAGTCGATTCGCTAAGTTAAATAGCTCTTGCTTCGACCGGGTGATAGATGGGTGACCCATTCTAACACGAGCCAACTTTGCTTAGGATGAACGTGTTCGTGCTAAGACCACAGCAGACCATTCTTAGGAGTCACACGGACTGCAATATCACTAAAAGCGCGACACGATTAAGACTTGCCTCCTATGGGCCTAGCACGAAAATTTTCATACTAAATATAGTCGACTCTTCGACTTTGAACGGTTCGAAATGTTGTGCCAGGCCCACTGATGAAATATACGATTGTCTGCAATCTCCCTGTAAGTTCGTAGTAAATAATCTGAAATAAAATCCAAGGACATAGATTACGCACCAATTGTGAATTGACAGATACAGAAATCCCCCACTATAACACGGTAGATTTGTTCCGCGTTATAGGAAAACGTTGTACGAGTATTATAATATAACGCGCTTGTGCGATCCGGTATACCGAGTTACGTACAAATTATTCACGTTTAACTTTTCTCGTTAAGGGGGATTTAAATCAAATATTAAGAAACTATGTTATGAACGAAACATGCGTGTTTTATTAAAATCATACTAAGAACATTTTAAATAAAAAAATTATGCATAAACAAAAAAATAATTTAATTTATATATACATATTACGTGAAAAATCCCCGCTCTATCTGGGCGATATGGCGAGGAATTGAAATCGCGTAATAAGAGTACCGTGTTATAGGGGGGGATTACTGTACCATGATTCATTATAATGAATAAAAATAGAAGGCTTCCGATATATATTATCGAAGAGTAAAGTAATTTTGAACTTCTCTATTAAAAAAGTATGCATATGGCACACTCGGAGCTCTACTAAGTTATAGTACGCGTTTGTTGACCCTTACCAGCTTTCGAATAAAGAAAAGATCATCGAAATCGGTTCACCCAGTAGAAAATTCTGAGGCAACAAACAAAAAAGAACAATCGATTTGAGAACTTTCCTCTTTTTTGAAGTCTGTTGAAAATATAATAATGCGTTATATGGATCTATAACAACTGCAGGTTATTTTTAACATTGGTTTTCAATGCTTCATACGAATTCGATTAGACGTTAAAGACAAATTAAAAGTCCTATGTATTTGGTTATAATAACGTGAGGATATAGTAAAGGCTATGCTGATATTCACCAGAGACCTTCATAACACGAACACACCCCGTGATACATGCGGTAAGCGATGCAGAGTGAACCCACATCTCTCCACAATGCCAAAGAATCAAACCGACCGGAAAGATGTTGGTCGTCGAAGATTCGGGCCGCTCCACGTTGATCAACTTTTATTTGCTATTTTTTGGTAGAAAATACACTTAAGCACCAAATTACAGGTCCATCCTATGATACGGAGTGCACATTCAATGGCTAGAGGTCATCAATGAATAGTTGTTCTCAACGCACAAGCTTTTATGCTCAATTGGATCAGGAACGGAATTATTAAGCAAATCTCAATACTCAAAAGTATTTTAACTTATTGAGTGTGAAATCTAAAATGCTAATTAGCTTATAGTTGCGCCACCTGTTTATGGCTTTAAGCATTAATTAAAAGGCACTCGTAGTGTGAACATTCATTGGTACAACTAACAACAACATTAAATAAGTGCTACTATTTCCTTCAATTTTAGCAGCTGCTACCTTCACGTATTCAGTTCCCGATACCTTTTATTTTAAAATCAATGATTATTATCAGAACTATTTAAAAAAGGCAAAAACAAATTATCATTTTCAGCTCTTGATAGCCCACCGCTGGGCATAGACCTCCCTTTGCTTCTGCCTCTTCTGTCCTTTGCTAATCTCATTCAGCCACCTCCCGCTACTCTCTTTGCGTCATCCACCCAACGAGCCACGGGACGACCAGGGTTTCTCCAACCCAATATACGTCACCAGTCAGTTAGTTTTGTAGACCACCTGCCATCACCTAGTCTAGCCATATATCCTACACCTCCATTTTCATTCGACCACCCTCCATCCAACGTCCTTAACGTTAGTGCGGAGTCAGATTTGTGTATTACGAACTCGATTAAACAAACACAAATTATATCGGCACTTATTAAACGGTAGAGTGAATGTAAAAGATTCACGTGTCAACCCTGATCCAGAGAGGCAAACTCGTTAAATCTAAAAGTACCTTTAACTACGCGTCGGGACGTCTTGACGCTCGTCCAATTTGTGTCAAAACATCCACGAGAAGCCGTCTAATTCGCCAGGAGTGGATCGAGAAGATCTGAATTCCATTGAATATAAATTATGCTCGTATCACGGATAAAATAAATTCTAAATGTACGTAATTATGTTAAGTATTAAAAAATACATCTATACTAATATATAAAGCTGAAGAGTTTGTTTGTTTGAACGCGCAAATCCCAGGAAGTACAGATCCCATTTAAAAATTAATTCAGTGTTTATAGGTCATTTATCGAGGAACGCTATAGGCTATATATCATCACGCTAAGTTTAATAAGAGTGGAGCACCAATAAATAATGTTTTAAATCAGGGGTTCTTTTTCCCATTTGAGAGCTTCCGCTGCGTGCGCTGCCTAAATGGTTAAAGTTTCGAAAAAGTCATGTATGACAAAATTGTTTCACTTTAAGAGTTCTAAATAAAAGTTCGCGACGGCATATGTCTATCTTTTAAGGTTGGCTCAGTATATCCTTTTTTATGCTAATCAAATTTGTTTTAACATCATGAATTATTTGTGAACTGAAACGGCGTTTTCCAAAGAAATGATGTCACGTATAATTATATTTATTTCACTTTTTAACACTTCACAGCAATCTTATTTGGCACTAATCTTATTCAGCCTCTGTATGGACTGAATTCTGCAAGGTATCCGGTTCAAACCCCACCGCCGTTGGGGTATTGTCGCACCCACTCCTAATACAAGTTTTTAATTTAAACTTAGTAGGAGAGGAAAAGGGAATATTAGACATACCTAAAAAGTATTATAATATTCTTTAAAAAAAAAAAGAAAAAGGTTGCTAGATTATCTTTTGGGTCATAGTCAACATACCTGGTGATAGAGAAATGGTTACCACGTCGCCAGCATGAGCGTTGAAGTCTACCTCTCTCTTACCGACTTCCAAATCCCAGACGCATCTAAAATTGATGAGGCATGTAGTTTTTAATATGTTTTATTTTTAATCATTGTTGTATAGATTAAAAATAAATGGTCTTACTTTATTACGGCTTAAGGCCAACTAATTACGTTAATATTTATATATAATTGGCGAAATCAAAACAGCTTGAGTCTATGGAAGGGTATTGTGCGGTGAAAAGAGCATATCTGGTCGCCTAATTGGTAAACGTCCAGTTGGACGATCCAGATATAGCTGGGCGGATGAAGTCAAAAAAGATCTCCAAGCCCTCGGCAAAGCTGATTGGCTTTTATCAGCGCAGAACTGAACCGAGTTCCTACTTTTAGTGTTGGAGGGAAAGATTCTCTTCGGGTCACTGCGCTAGTGAAGTAAGTAAGTAATGAAGTTAATGTTAAGTAGAAGATAATAAAGAAGGCCTACCTTCAGCAGGAGACTCACGCAGGCTGAGATGATGATGCTAACTAATGGCTAGCAGGCACTTCATATTAGACTTTTCATATTAATATAGATAAGTAAAAATTTTAGAACCAAATGCTTGCTCACCTTTTCAACATGCGAAAAGGCATAAATAGAAGGACGATTTCATCAGTATAAGAGTTAGGTGAAGCGATATTTTCTAATTTTTCACTGATTACCAGTCCAGACGGATCCATGAAAAAATTATGGATAAATAAAATGTAGCTTACATTTTCATGTCTCCAGAGCCGGTCACGATGTGAGTATCGTCAAGGAAACGGCAACTGCTAAGGAAACCCTCGTATCCAGCTAACTCACGAACCATCTTCGCAGACCCTGTAGCGTCTCGGTTGTTCACATCGTACACGGTACACATGTTATCCATACCTCCACAAGCTGAAAACAGGTTTAGTAATATAAATAAATGGCAGACTACGAAAGGGTCAAAGAAACATCATTCTGGGTATCAATCTTTCAAGTATGCGTAATATTGCACTATTAAAATGTTTCCTTTCATGTTCTCGTTTTATACTTAACAGTAAATTAGTAATCAAATT
>JANCMC010024205.1:0-20612 GCA_024363005.1 Charaxes varanes | reverse complement strand
ACAGAGAAAAATGTTTTAACTTGAGTTTTTGCTATAGGTATCAAGACAATTAGTAAGTACAATGTTATTTGTTTTAGACCCTTCAATTTTATTTATATTTAAAAATGAACATATTTTTCATCACATCACGTGTTTCTCTCTCTGTCTTACATAAGACTATAAATAAGATAAGAAGATATTCGTATTTTTTTCATCACGGCTGTGATGAAAAATACTGTGTGTCAATCTGGGCTAAAATATGTTGTTCTTGGGTATTTTGAATTCCCCAGGATTTTCCTATAGAATCCCTCGCTAGGCTCAGGATTCTACTTAAGAATCCTTCGCTTGGCTCTGAATTTAATAATCACACTTTGGGGAACAAAATTTTGTTTTAGTCCCCGTGTAACACAAATAACCATTAAAAAAAATAATAATAACAATATTTCGAGATAATGGTGTCTAATATTCTTTTGACCATTCCAATTGGAACCACGCAAGGTGTCATATGCAATGATAATGATAGAGCAGGCCCTAATAATTCTTGCTTATTTAACAACTTAGATACACAAATAAAAGGTCAACTATATCGATACGTATCTACCGGGCCCTGTTTATCATTACATTCCGGGGTGTATCGATCAGAGAGCACAACACTAGGCGCGTAGTTATTTATGCTGGGCCTAGGATGGTCCGCTCCGACGTCAACGACCCGCCCTAGTCAAGGACGCTCGGTCTAACGACACCGCGCCATATCTCTTATGGGGGGGAAGGCGGCTTTTATATTTGGCACGGAATAATCTTCTTTTTTGGGATTTGTTTTTTGTTTTTGTTTTATAGTATGTATACTGTATGTATACTAATGTAAATAGCTGTCTAACTACAGCAACACGTAAAAAATTGTCACTGAAACAAAAACGAAATCTGTTTAAAATTATTAATAAATAATATAATTACATGGAACTTCCAGTAAATTACAGTCCTTTTAAGAGTTTTTTAACCTTTTAAGAAGTAATAATAATAAAATAAGAAGGATATCTGGTATTGCTTACTATAAAAGAAATAGAGGTATGATTTAGGAAGCATAGTTTATGCGCTTTCTAGATCATATTATCGCTGATTTGTTTGCAATTGGCAAACTCAAAGATAATCGTTATAATATATTCTTTAGCGATCAGTAAGACAAAACTTTAATAATATTCTTCCCAAGGATAAACTACCGTTTAGCCCATATCTTCGATTGAGCTGAAATTTGGTACACTTATGTATTTTGACGCGCTGATCCAGAATAAATATTATAATACTATACGTTATAGAATAATATGAATGCATTATCAGAGTACCGTTGTTATAGGGGGATTACAGTATTAAAAATACCCGAAAATTTTATTCTCAAGGTCAAACCTTCAAATAGTGAAATGACATTTAAATATTATACACAAAAGTTTTTTAGATTTAAACAAAAAGTAACCAAGAAGGTTGATAGGTCTCAACCTTTTAATTTATCTGTTTTCATTTTTCTTATATAATGGTTATGTTATAGTAAAGTTATTGCAATATTAAATATATGTGTTTGGTGACTTTTTAACCGATACAATGAGCTTTCTAAGCGGCTGCCTGGTCAAGTTTATAAAGTATAATGAAAATGTATATATCTCAAACCTTTAGCCTTTCTCGATAAATGCGCTATCTAATACTGAAAGAATTTTACAAGTTGGTCCAGTAGTTTTTGACATTAGCGGGTCCAAATAAACAAACAAACAACTCTTCAATTTTATATATTATTAAGTATAGATATGTATGTATGTTCAATTTTATATGCATTGAAATACACATATTTCCATACAAGAAATATTCCAAGTTTCAACGACTTTCATACTCGTGAGTAAAAAGTTGGAAAGAGGCATTTTTTTGATTCCCAAGACGCCTAGAAATATGAATTTTAATTCAAAGGCGATTATTATGGTCCATTAATTATGTAAAGAAATGTCAAGACGCTTCAATTTTTATAATTTTTTTTTGGAAACAACATAGATTTACTGACCTCGGTGACTGGCTCGTTGGAGCAGTGGGCAATGACCCTGCCTTCCGTTAATTTCAAATTTTTAGGTCTTCCCGTTCCTGAGAAAAAGGGTCTTGACAGACAGACAGACAGACAGACGGACAACCAAGTGATGCTATAAGGGTTCCTTTTTTCCTTTTGAGGTACGGAACCCTAAAAAAACAAAAGATTAATAAAACAAGAAACAGACCCTATTTCTAAAACTCTGCTTTCGGCTGCAGACCAAAAGGATTGTAAGCGTGGCGCTATCCAATTATAGTATGGTTCTAATATGTACCAGTAACAATGTCTTTTTATTAATCAAGTACTTAAATTGTAATTTGATTCTTTTTGGTTTTTGGTTTGCTTATAAAAAAAGGTATGAAAAGCAACATAACATTTACATTTGAAACCACGTCGATGCCTCTTTGAATGTTAGTGTGTTAGTAATTTGATCTGCGTCGATTTTATCAATCGTTTCCCATCATCCTCTACAATTTGATATCTTAATAAGTCATTTGAATGCTAGAATTAATTTAAAAGGTTTTAAACAGCATGCCCAAAAAGTATTCCTAATATTCTTTTTAAACAAAAAAGAAAAAAAAGGATAAGAGACATAAAACAAGGATTGAATTGAATCTTATAGTCAAATGTATACATAAATACGTGTGTGTAATGTATTAATAATGTATATTTTATAAAAATACAAGTATTCTCACGCTCTATACAAACTATAATAATGTCATTTCTACTTCTCCGTCCACGCAAGTCTCTCAAAAGGGTACTGAAAATTTTTGCTTCACATAAACGCAGATAAGTAAAATCTCACTGTTATTGCGACCACAAATCAAAGATATTAAGTAAACAGTCATTGAAGAAACATAACAAGACGACCGCATCGACCCAACTAACTAAATTAATAAAGTTTGCGTAACAACCTTTAACTAGGCCACGGACGCGGTACACTCTGCCTGCTGTTTGTACGGTTTATAATTAAATCGTATGAATTATCCGTATCATCTGCACACCATTACAAAATAATAATTATTTTATTTTCAAAACACAACATCACTGGGTATTAGAGTCTACATCCAATACGATAGTGTAGTTAAAAACGTTTTCTGAGCAAAAGAATAGGTGAATAAAAATGTTATAAAATATTATAATAACGTTGCATTGCTGCATCAGATTTATTTTTGCGTGAAAAGGTGCGAGAATGAATTTTGAGACTATTTCAATCAGTATTTACTTCTCGATTCGAGGAGGAGGTCGTGGCCTAATCAGTAGTCGGCATTTGAGATTATCTCTAGGTTAAGTAGCTCTTGCTGCGACCGGGTAATAGATGGGTGACCCATTCTAACACTGGTTTATATTTAAAAATTTTAAGTAATAACGCCGAAGTGCTTCTCTATCGCTTGTTCCGCACTCTCGCTTGTACGATCGGCTCAAAAGGAACATGACATTGAGTCATGCTTTTTCGTGCTTGCAGCCGATGTTCATTAATATGAAGGTATCACGCCAAAATTTTTCAGATCACGATCATTGGTACGAAAATAAATAAACCTATTAATAGTTTTAGCAACGATTTTGCATATCGTCAAACAATAGTATGACCTAACCAATATATGTATCCTGTTTCATTTGTTCGCTTCTAGTTTTATAATTTTCGGTTCATTTAATAATCGTATATATCTGTCACGAGAAAAGATTGCAAGTATTAAAGTGAATCCTACAATTGAAAGGAACAAATTACTCTTTGCAGCGGACGCTTAGCTTTGTACACGAGCGGATGAAATATTGTGAAAAATCTACGAAAATAAAAGGTAAATTTATACTTTGTTTACTTATATTGTCTATATTTATAAAAGTGAAGGTCACCTAACACGAAACCTCGAAAACCGCGGGATGGTTTCGACTTCGTGCACCAATCTTGATGTAAGTTGGCTGGCATCTGCATCAATTTAGCGGATAACCTATTTGGCTTGGTACGGACTTCAGCACATCAGTCTACTAAATCCTATGAAAGTACTATTCATTTTTTGCTTTTAAGTTCCTCGTCTTTTTGTTTTTGAAGGCGGTTTTCTTTTTATTTAAAAATAATTCATTATAGATACGACTTTATTCGACGGGCATCAATAACAGCTGTACCAAGGTAGACCAGGTAGGCCGAGGAAGAGGTGGCGCCACAACTTGGACGCCTTTGCGGGAAAGGAGTGGATTGGTTTAGCTCTAGATAGAGGAGAGTGGTCTAAGAGTGGGGAGGCCCTTTTTGATTAGTTTTTTTTTTAATAATCTATGTGTAAAAATGGATATCAAGCGTCAAGTTGAATGTGGAAAAAGTCCAGCACTGCAGATCTCTAGCCTTCGTATTCCTTGTAATCATATTTAGGCGGGAATTGAACCCTCAAAATTGAATCGGAACACAGAATCAATACCAAATGAAGCAAAGAGCCGGTCAAAATATTATATTCTGTATACATAAAGTTACCAGCTTTTTCATGTTTCGCGTCACACTAAGAACGGGATTACTAACTAACTTTGTGAAGTTGAAATGTTGATAATATGTAACACGTGCAAAATTATATACGAACTCTTTAATAATTACTTAGCATAATAAATAATATGAACTTAGAGGAGGTCGTGGCCTAATCAGTGGTCGGCATTTGAGTCGATCGCTAAGTTAAGTTGCTCTGGCTACGACCGGGTGAGTATATTGTATGGTAACTAATCTGTGTAATGACACACATGTCAATAAGTTTTAATCTGTACTTCTTTCTCTTCATCTAATCCGGAGCCAGACAGCGTCATATGAATAATCATTTCAATGATCATGTAGTGTGGCCGGGGACTTTGTAATTGCACAAAGTTTTTTAGAACTTTTTGGACTTCAAGGACGAAATTGTACAAACAGTTTTAGCTATGTTTGGCGACGGCATAATAAAAGTTACAAAAGGAAGAATAAAACACCAGGATAGTTTCATTTTCAGGATCCAATCATCTTGTAGGATTACGGAACCCTAAAAAGGACTAGGAAAACTTTGAGGTGCCCTTAATATTCTCCTCAACACTGTTCTGCAGCTTTTTTCTGAAAAGTCTTTGTCAGGAAAAGCTACGACCATAAAACCCAGCGAAGTCGGAGTTAGGACCCAGCGAAAAATAGATAGTAGCCGATTCTCAGACCTACTGAATATGCATATAAAATTTCATAAATATCGGTCCAGCCGTTTCTGAGGAGTATGGTAACTAAAATTGTGTCACGAGAATTTTATATATAAGAAGATTATATTATATTTATCTTTTATTTAGTCCTTTCTCTCTTATCATTTCATTAACTCTCTATTTATAGTTCCACATATTTTTTTTATTTATTTATAGGGGGACAAAGATGAGAGGTGGATCGATCAAACAATCGATCAAGTGATCACACTATTCTTTATTACAAAACGAGATATCGTCTTCCTGACATAGATTTCTACCCTTTTTCCTCTCTTAACATGTCTTTCTTTTTTTTAAAAGAATTGTTGCGGACAGATGATACGCGAAGAGGGACATAGCGACGTCTTTGATCGGGGACGTCGGCAGCCCAACTAAGTGAACGTTCTGAAAGCATTAAGGCCGGGCAGTCGTGCTATAATTATCCGTAATGTTTCCACTAAACGCCTGTATAAATCAAACACGCGAAGCTATTGTTCGATTCGCGTTAGATTGATAATTTTCTACTCGAGTGTGACCGAGATAGATAATATTTATGGATTTCCACTCCTAAATCATTTTCTATGTAAAACATTTTGGATCAAACTCTACGGCTTCGATTCGATTAATAAACACATGTAAGGTTAGCATAAAAAGTTTTAAAGACCAAAATTCCAATTTACTTTAATTTAATAACACTAATTACAAGATAAACAAAGGTCTATTTTTATACTAGTCATATTTCATATACTAGTTTTATTTCAACACTTGACACAAAATTAGTTATTTTTTATTGAAAAAATTCTCTTTATAACAGATTTACTAACATCGAATACTTAACACAACAAAATCTAATAATTGACAGAATCGAGGGTTACTTTGTAATTAAATTACTTTGTTGTGCTATTACAAAAAACTTTATGATAACAAACTTAGCAAAGAGAAATATGTTTAGCGGAGTTTAAGCGGTCTGGAGGGGCTTGCATTTGTATACTGAACGCACTATATATACATGTTTCTATGAGAGAAAACTACGTTTTGCTTGCGGCTTCGTTCGTTTATTGTAAGAAAGATTAAGATAAGGGGTACTCAATCCTAACAGCGTATATGCAAAAAATCATTATGTTCTCCTAAGTAATTAAGATGTGAAAACGCAAGGAGCAAATTGACATTTGCTTTATAGCAGATCCGTCTACGTTCTCCTAGCAATATATATGCAAAATTTCATTAAGATATAAGCGCATTATTACACATTATATAGACATATAATACGTCTGTATTATTATACCAACCTTTATGTGAAAAAAATATTTAAATAAAAATGGCAATAAGCTTTGGTTTCAAGTTTAGATGTTTGCCTCTATTGGAAAAAGAAATAATGGTCTGGTTTTATACAGTTGCAAAACATATGTATAGCACTATAAAAAATATAACTTTACGTATGTCTATGGATATAAAATCAAAAGGTCACCTTTCACGAAATCTTAAAAACCGCGGCGCGTGTAAAGATGCAATTTACCATGGAGATAGTTTATAGCTAGCAGACATCCGTTAAGAACGGATTTTTCTATAGGCTCAAATTAAGGAAGTCTAAGGACACTGGAAAGTTTAATTTTGCGCAGGCGAAGTTCCGAGAAACAGCTAGTGTTTAACTCATTTTTTTTTAATCAATTTTTTTGATTGTTTATTAATTCGATATTCAAAAAACGTAACGGGTCCGTTCGGATCAACGCGTCAGGCAGCTATGGAACGAGCGGAGGACCAATATAATAAATCTCTGGGAGACGCGGTGAGGAGGGGGGACTTCCTCATCCGATATTTGAATTTAATTTAGCCTTCGCGTTGTCCCTTCGATAGATATTTAAATTTTTTTAATACGCACCCATCTAGAGTGCTGTTTGAAAAAAAAAACACTTTACTTAATGAAATTTAACAGTGAGCGAAAAACGAAAATATATACGTTTATAAAAAAATTGTATACGTTTATACGAAAATTAAGAAGACCCCACCCGAGTGTTTCCCGTCACTCGTGGACCAGAGGGCTCGCAGACGCGTTCCCGGCCTTTGAGAGATCAGTATGCTCTTTTCTTGATCTATTTCTAGGGTAGACAACTTAACACTTGTGTTATAGGTAACAGCCGACTGATACAAGAATATATATAAATACATACTTTATACATATTCACCTAGATTCGAGGTGAGATTCGAAATAACAACTCCAGAGCGGAAGGCAAAAGGCAAAGTTACTGCTAACCGCGCCGACGGGCCAGTCAAATATGAGTAATTCAAGAAGTGAAAACTTTCGGTACAATTTCACGTAAATGGCGCGTACGGAGAAGTATAAAATTTGGCACAATTATAGTTTATGTAGAGGACGGTGTACGAATGAAAATATTTTTGTAAAATATACATTATTTATGCATTAAATTATTAAAATAAAACCACACGCACACTAATGCCAAACGATTTACACACACATACGTCAAGGTGTAGTCATGACGACCGTAACAGATAGTTATCAAATATAAGAATGCATAAAGAATTAAAATCCATATTTGAATGGTTTAAGGGCGAATTTTGATCAGCAGGCGATCTCTACTAACTTATAAATTGTCAATTGCTGTCAGTTAAGATTTAATATATTTTTTCTCACATACTTCCTTGTCTTTTGTTTTAAAGGTTTAAGCAATTAAGTTCCACGTAAATCTCTAATAGGATACAGCGATGAACATCTGAAGGTGAAAACTTTGGTATTTAGTGAGGGGCGAGAACGATGGAAGGCGGTACGGGAGGTGATCGTGTTTCGCGTGTTTACATCCAGGATTATCAGCCGCTTTAACTCACGGTCTCGATTTTAGGCCGGAGGCACACGCAGGTTTTTAATTTTGTGAACAAAATAATACCAGGCTTACACTGACCAATTTTTTTTTCCGCAAGACATCTAATGTCACGTGTCAGATAGTTCATTGACCGTGCATCGCTACGCTTTGTAAATCGAAAGATGTTCTCTTAATTTCCCCTACTTGGATCAGCATACCTCTCTCTCTCTGGTCGCACTAAGCTCGTATACCTAGTGTTATGTTTATTACGGTATGCGTTATTTCTTGTATTTTATACAATAATTTATTACACTTAATAGGTATCCTTATATGCCCATGATTTATACAAAAATAATGTAAGTTAATATGATAAGAGCTAAGACAGTCACTGCCGCATTAGAAGTTGCCCATAAAAATTCTTCTTCCATCTAGCGTTATCCTGGTCTAGTACCAGGGTCAAAGCTTAATTGCAGAAGATGTGGCTGTGAGGGGACTTAAGATGACTAATACCACGCAGTGATATTAATTTGAAAACCAGTTCTCGATTGGATCCCTCATCTATCACCCGGCCGCGGTAAGAACTGCTTAACCTAGCGATCGACTCAACTGATTAAGCTACAACCTCCTCAAATTGCACATAAAAATTGATATAATCAATACAGCTCCTGTATTATCGTGACAAGTTTCGCTCTACATTAAGCTGAAGCTCTACTTTCAGCTGAAGCACCAACAAGCAACTGTTATTATTGTATTTCTCTATTTTTTTGTAACTTTTTGGCGTTTTTGCTGGAATAAAGCTTATTATTATTATTATTATTAAGTTTTTACTTCTCCCTTACTAAGGGGTAAATATCTCACATAACACGGGTCACCGACCAAGTGTTATGGAGAAAGAGGAGGTGAAAATTTTTTAGCTAGTCTAGTCAGTCAAGTCATTGTCAGATTCTAAAAATTTACTCTATTTATTATTATTATTATTATTATTACATTAAATTGCAACCATTGTGCCCTCAACTTAGCGCTTAGCCGCGATCATAATCAGATCCCAGCCACGCTATCTATACCTATCTGACTCCACTATGTATACAGCTAAGGAGTTTACTTTTTAAACTCTCGGCGGATAGTTTAAATCGTGACTTACACTAGCACTGGTATGTTATAATTACGTTAGATTACACGGAACGATTACGTGCTTGGACCACCTCTATAATGGCCTCTAAATGCGAGGCGTTAATCATTACATTTTACATCAATTTGACTTTATTCTGTTTTAGAGATTCATTCGGTAGAAGTTCATGTTTTCAACGTTTACAGGTTAGGTGGTCTAAGCGAAGTTCGTCGCGAGGTTAACCTAGTAATATATATGTATTTTATTGGCCGGCAGCGCATCTGCTGGCCTTCTGGTCGTGCAGATGTCCATGGGGGCCTCTAGGCACTTCGGTGCCTGCTGCCTGCTCGTTTGCTCGCTTGTAACATTAAAAAATATATATATATTTATTTTTATTTACTAATTTTAATTTACCAATAATTTTAATCTGCTCGATTCTATTTTAAGGGGTACTGTAAGAAAATCTAATATAAAGTATAGTTTATGAATAAAAACAGGAAAGTTGTATCCCGAATGAGATAGAATATATGACGTGAAAAAAAGTTAAATGAAAATAAAGTCAAGAGCGTGTCAAGGCACGCTTATATAGAAGGGTTCCGTATCCGATACCCCATAAAGATATTCGTTAACTTCAAAAGTTGTTATCCGATTTGGTGAACATGTGCCAATTGCTATATCACTTAATATCCTCGTTTTCCTGGTGTTGTTTCATCACCAATTAAGATTCACGTCGTATGTGGATATCTCAACCTGATTTGACTCCATATACAGGGCAACCTCGATTTAACAAATCGGAGGGGAACAAGTAAATACTCGTTATATCAAGTAACTGAGGTTTGTTATGTTAAGGCTAGGTTCGTCTAAAATTTGTTATAAAGAGGTAAAAGAAATAGTTTTGCGAACAAAAGCGCGTCGAAGCATGTCGCGACATAAATCAAATACTATAAGATTGAGATATATATTGGTGGGAACTTTATATAAGGGTTTTGGTTGACAAAATTCGTTAATCAGAGGTATGAATACTTTTTCTTGATAGTTGAAAATTCGTTATAAAGAGGTTGTTTGCAAAAAATGTTCGCATTGTAAAGGTATATTTTATTTTTTTCGACCACTGTTAGAATGGGTCTTCCATCTATCACCAGGTTGCGGTAACAACTGCTTAACCTAGCGATCGACTCAAATCTCGACCACTGATTAAGCTACAACCTTTTGCACCATCTTATTTTAAAAAACCCTCGTGTCTCACATATCCCAGAGCAGGTTTAACTACATATTACATGCTTTCTGCAGTATCCTGTTAACACAAGCGGAAATCATTACCTACCGTAAGTTTCTTTTACTGATAACGATATTACGGAACTTAAATGATAATGGGAACACATATCTGTAATTGTTCTAAAAACATTAAACTACATTGTGTCTTAATGGTGTGTAATTTGCCATGTTTATTTATAGTAGGTAAGTATTAACAAACTTGTAGCACCTGACTCTCTCAATTATTCTACGCTCGCCTTATCAAGACCTTCCACGACGTTAGACGGTTTGAGTTTACATTAAAAACGGTACAGACACACACACAAGCAAGCGTTGTAATTAATATAAGTAGAAAGATGTGCATTTTTAGACTGAATACACTATACACGTATACGTTAAAATAATAACACCCTCATTTTGCGTGGAGTGTTAAAAATATTATTTTATAATACGTAATGTGAATGTGAGAACGTTACAGGAAAATGATGGTAGACTGTCCCTCAAAAACAGAATGGACCCTTTTGTGATTTACGGACAAGTTGTGTATAAGTTCACAAGTTTAGCATGCGGACGGGAAATCCGGACTTTTTCACTACCAGTTAACTTTATGGTGCGTGATATCTGACTTTGGCGAGAGGCTTTTTGGGAAACTTTTACAGAGAACAGAACGTATTGAATGTAAGAAACAATCTTTCAACAGATTCAAATATTTTGTAACATTATTATATTGAGTAAAGAATTACTTGTGTTAGGAGACTAATAATATAAATAAATAATAAAAAATATGCACATAAAGGACTCAGTTAAATTTTCATAAATGTATCATGTGAAAATAACACAATGCTATAACATTAATGATCATGTTGAATACGTATTTTGTGGAATTTTATATTTCTTAATAATCACATATTATATTTAAAACAAAGCCAGACACGAGATGTATATTTGCAAGTATATTCTTTTAATTTAATTAACATAAAGAAATAAGTAAGGCATAACCAAAGTATACTTTTCGTGTCTGAAGAAAAATTAAAAAAAGTTAGTTGTCTGTTAAGTCAGTTTACGGACGATGATTTTACGTAAAATGCCGAAAGCTTAAGCCGATCATGTCTCTCGATCGCTTGCTCCGCGCACTCGCTTGCGCGCTCGGCTCAGGCGGAACGTGACAATGCCCATGCGGATGTTATTAAGCAAAACATTATCAGCTTTAGTCAGGGCAGTCAGCGAGCCTGCCAGAGGATGCTGGCCGACAGCCAGGTTTTTTATATTTTATAAAGCTAATTACAATGCCCATTGCTCCGGCTCCTGTTATTATATCATATATGTAGCAACATTAATTTCGTACATAGTACCAGACAGTGGTAATAAAAAAATGCTTGGAGTGGCAGCATTGATACACCAACGGAGTTGAGAATCTTACTGTACGATGCGTCATACATTTCTAGCAACGTAGTTCTGGAGCTATCGAGCATATTCATAGTTTTTCAATTAGTATTGAAGTTAAAACTTCAATATGCAGTTGTAAACGGGGAGTAAACTCATGTAAGTCTTCAGCAACCTACATTGTTTGTTTATAGTTCCAAGTTTTCACTACTGTCGGCAGTTTGTTTTGTGGTCCTTGCTTCCTTACTCTATTCTGGAATTATATGGAACAAATCTAACGGATATTTTCTTCCGTATAATTCCAGTAATGAAGTAGATTATATTTCCTTCAATAACGTTTCATCTACAAATAAATGAGTTGCACCATAAAAAAACTAGGAAATACAATTGTGCATTGCTTAATAATCTTTGTACATACATATAATATTTGTAGAGTCGTTCAAGTAAAAAATGCTGTGAAGTCTAGTCAGTGGAGCGCATAACAGAAAGACAGTTCAGTTTGGAACGGCCGAAGTAGTATTAGGAATTGTACAAGGTTCAAAATAAGTTCATTTTTCTTCGCTTTTTATTGATTTTCGTAAATAAACGCTTGATCCCGGCAGTTATATATGATAATATCCCAGACAAGTTGGTCTATAATAAGGGTCACCACTTCACATCGGGCAATTAATGTTGGACGAAGTCGTAGGAAACAGCTAATTATCAACCGACTTCAGAAAAGGAAGAGATTCTCAATTCGACTATATTTTTTATGTTTGTTAACTTTTGATTTTGATTTGATTTGAACTTTCGACGGGCTGAACCGATTTTGATGATTATTTTGTATTTGAAAGCTATTGCTTTACTACACCTAAATTTATTTATTTTTTTATTTAGTCCAGTTCCCATAATTTCAAGTTCTTTTTGCTATTTTTTAAACAAGTGAGAGTATTGGCCATTCACTGAAAGCCTTAATTTGGCTGGTCCAAATTGTCTGATATTTTTAAGACGGTTTTTTTTTGTTAACATTTTTTTTACAAACAAAGCAGATAATTGGTCATTCGCTGAAATCCACTCAGTCGCCTTTAACAGCATCCACTATAACAATAATAATAATAGCCACTTAGCCTCGCTCACCACTAAATAGTTGGGCAATCCCGATATAACATACGCATGAGTGTAAAAGCGGTTTTATAATAAGTAACCCTTGATTTGTCAAAAAGTTAAGAATGAAACTCATACGATAATTAATATTATTTAAAGGTAACGTCTTCCTACAGTGATGAGCCTTTGGCAAGTTGTTTTTTGCAAGAAGCAAACCCTTAACCTAGCTATATTATCTATGATTCTGACAACTTAAACAAAAATAAGCAATTTGGAAATATAACAAAACGTTATTTATGCACGCACAATCAAAAATCTATAATTACAAGTAATTAATGACGTGTATGGAAAAATATTAAAAATTGCAATAGAGGTGCTAACCTAAAGCCAGATTTCTAATTTTTTTTTTTAAATAAATAAATGGAGAACAAATAACTATTAATAGCGAACAAACGACTGAATAGCCGAAAACTGAAAACGCGTAGATAAAAATCTTTAAAACGGAACGGATTTTAATGTGATTTTCATCAATAAGCAGGCTGTTTAAAGGATAAGGTTTATATATTATATAAAACATATACATTATGGGAGTACAATCTGAGAATTTCAATGATTTGTAACGTGATGTCGTAAAAACAGATCAAAATAATTATACGGAATTGTATATCTTAAAAGTGTCCAAAAAAAGTCAGCGATCGCTTATGTCTATCTCCTAATTATAACTTACAATAATGAACTTAAAAAACTATGAACTACTTACGAAGCTATTTAAAAGAAAACCGTTCTTAATCCTTATCCAATTAAACACGCCTAGATACGTTGTACATTTTAAGCAAATCAAAATCGCTTTTCACAGTATATCATTAAAATGAGATTATTATTATCTTAGAAGATATGAGAGATTTAAAATACAGGTGACCGCAGTGACGCGCGTCAGACTACAGAGGTTTCCTACTGCAGGGTTCCGAAGTCCTACAAAAAATCCTTATATTTTCGTTATCTCCGTCCGCAAGGTGTTCAATTCTTAGCATTGCGAAGCTATTAGACGTAGAGGCTTCAAATTTTCAATGTTTATAGGAAATACTAAAAACTCATAAGGAAATTATTTAACTAAATACCTATAGCTCTTCTATAAAAGCATGTCTTGGCACGCCCTTGGCCACCTTTTTTCCTTTAAACTGTTCGTCTGTAAAGCCCCTTACTGTGCATTAACCTCTTTACCGACGACATGCAAACGAGGTTATGTGTCCCCGTAGAGTTGCCGCCGCCCGCATGATTTCGCATGAATCGGTTTGACGGAATTTCAATTAGACACATATTTTCGGATGGCGAGAGATTTGATGTTCAAATGCGCAATGTGTATTTAAGCAATTTTTTTTTGTTTTAATTCAAATCCATGTACATCCTTATAAATGTTATAGTAACTGTCTGTTTGTCACGCTTTTACGCTAAACTACTGAAACAACAACAGCCACATCCTCTGCAATTCAAGGGTCCGCTTAAGGTTACCGACTGCCGTCTGACGTCATCCCCGGAACTCCCACAGACTCCACAATCTCATGGCTAATATCACTCAATGAAATTGATCGGGACCCACACTTTTACGCCTTTACACGGAAGTAGTCGGACATTTGAAAATCAGTGTTAGAATGGGTCACCCATCTGTCACCCGGACGCGGTAAGAGCAGCTTAACCTAGCGATTGACTCAAAATCCTACCTCTGATTATGCTGCAACCTCCTCAGCGCTTTTATCCCATGTCATTGAAAAAATAAATTGGTACTGTTTTTGATTCGAATTCGTGACAATACCCGCAAAATGCCATATTCTGTGACTTCATCGTTAATCGATGTTTCAAGCTCGTGTTTATAACAAATTGTGTTTGTTCATTTTAAAGCTCGTATACACGCTCGATCAAATTTCTAAGAAAGGAGACTCTTTAAGAATTACCTTCGTATAGTTTTTTAAGACGCTGTCCTCTAAAGTAGGTTTATCTACAGTTTTTTAATTAACTTTGACGCTATACTTTAAAGTCTATCTTCTGATGTACATACTAGAGATAGTTTTCTTCACTACCTAAAATATTCTAGTGGATAGTTAAATCTCTCTTTTGACTATTAGATCTATGAACATACTTCGGTTTTAACAACGAACGTGCCTATAGACGCGACAGAAAATCAGCGTAGTGCTGGGCTTTGATGGCGAGGTCAATGTTCTAGCCTTCGTGTTACGACATTGCAGCGATTTTCTCTCATTTTTTTCACCGGACTTATGCATTTTAATTTTTCTTGATTATCATGGATTTCTGTACAGTGACATCCCATTCTGACCAAAAGTGGCATGAAAGACGTGAAGACACTTTTCTGACTATTTCCGCAGATAAGTTAACAAGGCAGGATCGTCCTAGTGAACGGTTGAAAATCCTGTCTGACCGTGTAAATAGGCCCTTATATACTCTATATAAAGCATGTACGAATACCAACTTTAGAAGGCTGATGAAGGCCGATTAATGGTTACAGCGTTTTTATTGACTCTTGAATAAGGAGATACTATAATAATAGGCAATGTTTTTATATATCTAGGGTATAATGAACAGGCAGCGTGTGCTGATGCCTATGGACAGCACAGAAGGTTCGCAGATGCGTTGCTGACCTTCAAGAAATGAGAATGCTCTTGAAGGTTCCTAAGTGGCACCGGTTCGAAAACACCGTAGCAGGCATTTGATTCTATGTTTGCACGACTGACAGGTGACTGGTTTATGCGACGCAGAAAATGAATAGCTATTACACGATTATCATGTATGACCGTGTAAACAGGCTTTTATATACGGATTATATAGTAGGGAGGTCAAGAGGGGATGTTGCGTTTTACTCGTATGCGTCAGATAACCAGATAGGGCGAATCTTTGTACCCTGTAATGTGCCCCCACTATATATGAACCTTGTATGTATAGGGGTGTTCGTTGGGGGGGGGGGAGGGGGGTAGTAAAAATCGGCACTTTCTAACTGGAGCGCGCCTGATTGATAAGAAGTAAGTTATTTACATGGAGATAACTGTACATTTCAACAATTTGAGCGTGACATAAGGAAATGGGAGAGTCACAAAGTTTTGAAAAATATATAAAGCTAATTTATATATTTTAATCAAATTTGCTTTATATTAAATATATAAAGCAAATTTTAGAAAGCTTATGAAGGCCGATTAATGGCGACAGCGTTTCCTACTAACCCTTTTAATATTTCACCGCCTATTTGTTATTCGGGGGTGAAATATCGCTACATGGTACGACGTTAACGACGCTTTTTTGGCTGTTGGCTTAAATGTATTTATTTGAGTGTAACATTTTTGTAGTAAGCTCTCCTACTACCCGCAACTTTGCGTGTATTCGGTGATATTAAATTTTGACGGTTTTCATTTCTTATGCGGAATCCTAATTGTTTTTCAACAAGTATAGTAGCTTCTAGTGCTACCATCAGTTCATCTGCCAGTGAAAGTCACGTCAAAATCTCTTCAGCAATTTGGAAGATAACCCGTAACAATCAGAGAGTATGGCATGGCTGAAGAATTTTGCGAAATAAAGCATGTCATGTCTATTAATTATAACCGGCAAGTGGTTCAGCCAAGCGACTATCGACGCCCATGGACAACTTCAACGTCAGGAGGTTCGCAAATGCGTTGACGGCCTTTTAGAAAAGAGTAGGCACTTCACTTCAAGGTCTCTTAAAATCAGACCAACCTACTAGAGAATTGGTTGTTATGTTGTATTAAATATGCTGAGAAACTACTGAACCCATTTGAAAAATTCCTTACCCATTAGAATCCCGCATTATCCCTGCTGAACATAGGGGATAGAGTATTTTTTTTAAAGTTGGGGATCCGTGTGAAAATTTCGATAATGGAAAAACCCGTGTAAATCGGGAGCGAGCCGCTAGTTTATATATAAAAACGAAAGGTCTCACGTCACGAAATTTCGAAAACCACGAGACGTACAAACTCAAAATTTGGCAAGAGTTATAGCTAGAAGATAACGCTAGAAACGGATTTTTCGCTAGGCCCAGATTAAGGTCTAGGAGCAAGATAAATTTTACGCGGACAAAGTCATAAAAGCTAGTGTATAATATTGTATAAAGTATAAATATGTATAGAGCCGAAATTGAATTGCTCTTTTGAATTTGAATAAAGTTTTACCGGTCAAACGAAGCCAGTTATAAACCGAACAATTGTCGTTCGCATGATTCATCGGAATCGATGGATATTCGGTTTTAGTGAAATATTTCACAAAGGGCATCGGTTTCAACGGAATTCCAATATCAATTAACTAGTAACAATAATGGAGGCATTGAAGCTGATTCTTCAATATTTGTTCTACACCTCTAGTTAATTTGTCTAATGTAAGGTTCGAATATTTTTTTTAACACACTTATTCGTAATACCGTTAATGTATAAAGACCAACAAACTTGCGCCTAAATAACTTTTTACTAAGCAATCTAAACCCTTATCGGTATAATAACTAGGTAAGCATAAAACCTTTTATAAAAATGTACATAATAATGGCCGCTTTTATCATTAATCTCCTTTGGGGAAATTACTTCGATTTACCACGAACAAGCTATTAAAATTCCCTCAAACAAAGTAAATAGTCGTAAGTCGCGTGGGACGAAGAAGACTATAACCAGATTTCCCCTTCGTAATTTGGAGCTGTCCGATGCCCTGGTTACTAGCAGTAAACAAATTTAACATGCTCAAACATACTGCCCATCAAAACTCTAAAATTCCGTAACTAGCTGCTGAATATAGAATTAAAGATGCCCTACTAACGTACGTTACGTAATTGGTAAAGTATCGCATCGTACAACTTACCAAAGTCTACTCAATTTCATAATTAAGTAGCTGAATATAAATTTATGTAAACACATCACTTTTCGCTAGCTCCTAGACTACACATTTGTCACGCATGCCTTTATTTACATAAGACAGCATTATGAATAATAATATAGATTTAAGAGCGGATATTAATATTGTATACTTTAGATAGTGGATAAGTCAACTTATCCAAAGTTTTTCAGTTTAAGGATCCAAAGAAGATGCGAGTTTGGGGCAAAGTCGAGTTCAGTGAAGCTGTAAGTATATCATCTTATTTTCAACTCACAATGACGAACTACAATCCGCGAGGTGCCCATTTGCATTTTTTTATGAATAATACATTTGATCTATGCTCAATTCAGTTTTCCAGACAACGTGTATGCAAGTCTTTACGATGACCCATTTAGTAGCTAAAGCGTGACAACGTAATCAGCACATAAAAAGCTCATACCCCTTTAATTTACAAATAAACAGATCAATTCATAACGCTCAAAATGATTTTAGAGCCCTCTAGAACCATGGTTCTAAATTACTTTATGGATGACTCCAACACATACATCAAGCATATTGACTGAGTAGTACTTATAAAGTATAATACTTGGCTTTTCTATATTGCAGACTATCAAAGACCTCAAAGACAGATTGCGAGACCGTCACCCGCTGGCACCCCCTCTAGAGGTGTCACCAGATAAGCAGATGTTGGGTAAGGACGTCGCCGTCTCGACGGCGGACGGCAGCGGTCATCCGACTGACTGGGGTTGCCATATATTGCATTTTTATGGCAGGAGCTCTTCCCCAAAAATGCTATATGGTAAATAATTTAACTTTTAGTTAATCTTATATTTTTCAAGAGGCAAATGGGCAGCCATTTTGATGATAAGCATTAACGTAGATTTATTTAAACTGGAGATCGCCGGCTGGTCGAAATTCAGCCAGAAACCTTTAATTGATTCAAACGTACGCTTGTCATGATAATTTTAACAAAATATGCATTATAAATATATTAAACCACTAAAATAAAACCTTAGGCACACCAATGGCTAACGATTTACACACAGTTCAGGTAAACATTTTATTATTGGATGATAATAAAATGCTGGAAATGATTATTTTCAAAGTTTGCTTTTAATTGAGTTAGTTAATTGTTACTTACAAATCAGCGTGCAGGGAATATAAAATTAATTTTAACTTCATATTCAAGGCAAACCATAAAAACATAAAAAAAGTTAAAAGTGATATCTAAATACCATATTTATGGTTAAAAATAAGATAAAATAAAAGCATTTACTGATAATCAATTACATTTATAATTAAGTAATGACTACAATTACGATGGATGTTTAATACACTAGTGATTAAATAGTGTTCATTGCATTTTGTTAATACCTTACAATACGTCCAATATTTATTATTCGAATATGTAATATTTAAGATACAATATGAGTTCCCTACAAAGCTACTACTCTACGAAACAACAAATTCTAAGATCAAAAATCTCTACTCAAGAAGTGAATATACCAATGTCTTTTATATTGAATAAAGTTATTAAAAGATACATATTATACATTAGGAACATACGTCCATGTGTCATAGAGTCCTACATACAAGGATATATTTATTAATACCGCATTAAGTCGGGTATTGAGTGAAGTACCTGTTCGATATCATTCTATCCTTCTACGATTGAGCTATCGCTCTCTATCTCTTCGTTACCAAATGCTACATTTCCATGACACAAGAATGCAAAGTGCTCTATTTCGGAGTACCTGTGTTATTAATTCATCAGCTTAAGTAGCATTTAAAGTGACAAATGTACTGACTTGTATAACAGCATTTCATCACTAATTGAAGTCGGGCTGGGTTTTATTTGTTAAGAGTCGGAAACCTACGATAAGATTCCTTTGCACCCCAGTAGTTCAATGGTGGAACTCAAAATCGATTCATGCGTATTTGTACCGGATCCCCATGGTTCGTGCGAAACGTGGACCTCCATAGAGACCTTGAGCTATAAAATTGAACTGGATTTCCTCTCTGGATTTTCTTCTGATACGTTGTAACACTTACATTAACATATAAACCGTTTTTCCGCTCATCGAGTCACGTAACTTTAGTGTTGAGGTTGCAATTACATTGTTTTAATGTTTGTGTCCTGTATTTTATTCTGCATCCTTTGTCAATACTTACTAAAGTATTGATAAATTAGAAGACTACACATTATTTTTATTTAAACCAAGAGGTTCCTTTTTTGGAGTGAGAGTTACCGGCAGAAGCGAGATAGAAGAGACGGAGAAAGTCGGAAAAAGAGAGTAAATAACCAAGTTTAATTTACTATTGTTAGCTTGTATATTAAGATGTAGTAACATAACTTAGTTAATACCCACTCCTTATGCGACCCCTCATGTTGTTTGTGTCTAATTTTAAATTATGCGCAGTTGTGTACAAAGTTACTTTGTATATCTTAGAAAGTTTTATAAAAAAGTCTGCTATTTCATTCTTTACATAGCAAAATTATGAACACTTTACGAAGGTAGATCTGTGGTTTTGATGTGGACATTAAGTCAGTCTTTTGATAAGTTTAAACAGGTTTAAACATGCTTTTTCGTAACCCGTATTATATAGTCGCAGACTATTTTAAAGACAAAACTGCTTGAATTTGAGTCGCTCCAGCTTCGTACTTTATAGTTAACATGGAATTGTATCTAACTCATTTATGTAAGAACTACTTTTAAAAGAGTTAAATCATCTCGGTCTCAGTCGGGTAATTTTTTTGTTTTATGTTATTTGGACCTTGGTGGATCTACGTGGCACATTTTGCGTGGAATAAATTCACTAATTCACTATTGATTCGGGGGTTCTTTAAAAACAATATAATATTATGCCCGTCTTTTCGTCT
>JANCMC010024156.1:0-82526 GCA_024363005.1 Charaxes varanes | reverse complement strand
GTGGACCCCCATTCTACTAATATGATAAATGTGAAAGTTTGGACACATGTATGTACGGAAGTCTGTTTAACGCTCTTTCATTAAAAAAGTACTGACTAGATTTTAACAAAACATTACAATATTTTTACTTTAGTTTAGACATCAGAATAACACTATAAATTATAAAGATATTGTGCGAATTGTCCCAAATTTAACGATAAATGTGTAGTAAGTAGGAGAAAATTCTGCCATGTGCGAGTTATTCTGGCGTGCGCTGCAAAAACCATTAGTGCTACACGTATATGAAGGAAATGGTTATCTTAAATAGTTCTATATAAAAAACCCGCAAAGACATTTTTTTTTTTTTAAAAAGAATATTAGGTATACTTTTTAGGTATGTCTAATATTCCCTTTTCCCCTCCTACTAAGCTTAAATTAAAAGTTTGTTTTAGGAGTGGGTGCGAACCGAGTCGTGCGATTATTATTTATCATCAGTCATCATTCTAACATTTGTTTTCTTTCTTACATTTGTTATCATTCTAACATTTGTTATCATTCTAAAATTTGTTATCGTTCTTACATTTGTTATCATTCTAACATTTTTTACCATTCTAACATTCGTTATCATTCTTACATTTGTTATCTTTCTTACATTTGTTATCATTTTTAAATTTGTTATCATTCTTACATTTGTTATCATTCATACATTTGTTATTATTTTTACATTTGTTATCATTTTTACATTTGTTATCATTTTTACATTTGTTATCATTCTTACATTTGTTATCATTCTTATATTTGTTATCGTTTTAACAACAGG
Source organism: Charaxes varanes (assembly GCA_024363005.1). NCBI lineage: Eukaryota > Metazoa > Arthropoda > Insecta > Lepidoptera > Nymphalidae > Charaxes > Charaxes varanes. Next base: position 81,727 of record JANCMC010024156.1, on the reverse strand, counting down.
AACTAATCAACACTCAAGTGTCAAGTTCCTTAATCGATATTAACACACCTAGATTGCAGAGTAGCTTAATTTTCATCGCATGGGAAGTATAATATGTATCTTTTAATAACTTTATTCAATATAAAAGACATTGGTATATTCACTTCTTGAGTAGAGATTTTTGAACTTAGAATTTGTTGTTTCGTAGAGTAGTAGCTTTGTAGGGAACTTATACTGTATCTTAAATATTACATATTCGTATAATAAATATTGGACGTATTGTAAGGTATTAACAAAATGCAATGAACACTATTTAATCACTAGTGTATTGAACATCCATCGTAATTGTAGTCATTAGTTAATTATAAAAGTAATTGATTATCAGTAAATTCTTTTATTTTATGTTATTTTTAACCATTAATATGGTATTTAGACATCACTTTTAACTTTTTGTATGTTTTTATGGTTTGCCTGGAATATGAAGTTAAAATTAATTTTATATTCCCTGCACGCTGATTTGTAAGTAACAATTAACTAACTCAATTAAAAGCGAATATCTACCCGTTTGGCTTTGCCTGGGCAGAATGAGTAATAATATATCAAAGCCAGACTCTCCTGGCAAATTAAAATACTTCTTTTTCCTTCGGTTAGGTACAGTATTGATCTGTCCAAAGAATATCTACCCGTTTGGCTTTGCCTGGGCAGAATGAGTAATAATATATCAAAGCCAGACTCTCCTGGCAAATTAAAATACTTTTTTTTCCTTCGGTTAGGTACAGTATTGATCTGTCCAAAGAATATCTACCCGTTTGGCTTTGCCTGGACAGAATGAGTAATAATATATCAAAGCCAGACTCTCCTAGCAAATTGAAATACTTCTTTTTTCTTCGGTTAAGCACAGTATTGATCTGTCCAAAGAATATCTACCCGTTTGGCTTTGCCTGGGCAGAATGAGTAATAATATATCAAAGCCAGACTCTCCTGGCAAATTAAATAGTTTGACTCAATGCAACGGGGACTCGGTGTGAAATCTGAGCGAAGGTTTAATGATTTCGCCTTCATCCTAGCAGTCGGGAACAGTTACGTGGGCAGATTTATAGGTTCAATTACCTTGCCCTGTTCCGAGCCACTTGCTTACTTGCCAGACGACGGCAACGTCTCAATTTCGCGCAGGTTGCAAGTACACGACCGCCTTCTCTTATAATGGTTTCTACTTAGAAAGTTAATTTTGGGTACGCTTCCGCGCTGTTAAGCGACAATATAATTAAGACTGGAAAAAAATTGTTCTAATTTAAACTCTCCCCAGGAATAATTATTTTTAATTTTAAGGTTTTTTTTTTTTTTTTTTGAGTTATTATCTCAGTAGTAAGATACGACAAGTTGGGGGCAATTGTATTTTTATTTTATATGTATTTCTGTGTGTCTGCATGGCGTCGTAGCTTCTATACAAATGAATCTATTTTTATGAGGATTTTATTTATTTGAACGCCGCTGCCGTGATCAAGATGGTTCTAAGAACATATAATTGATGAAAATAAGGCTCATCAAATTTAGCAGTTGCGGTTTAGATTTTCGTATCACGGATGTCCTAAAATTGGAATGTTATATTATTTAACTGGCGGACACAGCGGACATTCTTTTACCAGAACGTTGGGTTACTTACTATTTACGAAATTCTATTATCCTTTAACACTATTCCCTGTTCCCGTTCCGAATCCGTTCCATTTCCTTTTCGCTATTGCTTTGGCATTCTTTTTTATAATAAGAATCTTGTCCTAACAAACATAACAAAAAAAAATATCCAATTTAGAGCAGTCGTTCGGAATTAATGCATGTCCATACATTTCAGCGGCTCATTTTTATTTGGGACTATAAATTAAGATGTAAGCTATCCTATCTTTCAAGTTGGAACAAACTACACACGGTGTGCAAATTTGATTAAAATTTGTTATGTAGTTCAGGAGTCCATCGCGGACAAACGACGTGACGCGCAATTAATATATATTTGGATAAAAATAAGTAAACCTTTACATAATTCATTAAGGGACTTGAATGTACGAAACAAGTTTTGTTAATTACAAGTTGAGATTCTTTGCCCCTTCAGGGTTGAATTCAGTGTTTACGAGTGTGTCGCTATAATGCGTAACATATGTGTTCTGTACATTAACCTAAATGTACGTCTGAAAGTGCCAACCCGCGGTTTTGAATGTTAGCCAACTTGTATCGACAGGGAATGTTAGCGGTTAGCACATGTCCGCCCCGCTTGTCGAGTTTTTTTAATATTATAAAAGAATGAAAAGTGATTTCAAAGTGACAATTGATGCCCATGGTAAAAGTCATAATATTTGTTGTGGGCTCCAGGAACCCTCATTAACTTAGCGTTTAAATTATTATTATTGACAATTTGACTTCGACACCAAAATACACATCGCAACCCACAGGATCATATGGCGCGAAAACGTAAAACAAATACAGATTATAGAAATCTGTATTTGTTTCCTCTCAGTAATGAGGAGTACGATGCAGAGAGAGAGAGATGGCCATGAATCAATACATTACCAAATAAGTCGCGGATATATAGCTGACAATTGTAAAATCAGTATTCTCGTTTCTTTAACATCCTTAGATCGTAACAGTTCAGACAGCTGAGGTAGAAGATGGTTCTACAAAGAAGTTTCGCTATGTCAAATTTCATGTCGCATTTTCCGATCTCGAGATGTATTTCAGTCCATACCTTATACCGTTGAGCTAATGAGGCTCTACCTAATTAAGTATTACGTCATTATACGGGATTCATAGTACATTAGTCTGACATGTAGTCATTATTAGTGGCTATTGTGACAACAATCTTTTTCTTACATCAATAATTATTTCAGCCCAAAACGAAGATTTTAGCGATCTTAGCTATAAGATCCACATTTGAAGTTTTGTTATAGTTGAATTCGCAAAAGGGGATTTAACGCAAAGTCACATAATTTTTCCGTGCTTAGTAATACTTTGTTACTAAGTAGGAAAACTCACTGTCAATAGGTGTTATCGTATTGTTATAAAATATACATGCGATTTTTTTTTATTGCTTTATTATACGGTTTTAGATACAAATCATTTATGTTTTAATGGTATATATTCATTTCATTTTTAGCGAATACATACGTTCCTGAACGTCTTACAATGTAAAATTATTGTTATAAAAAAACTTCATACATGCGGAATATTTAAACCTTTAAAACTTTCAAGTTTAATCAATGTTTTGGTTCAAGTTTAATCAATCCTTGTCGCATCCATTTCTTAGCCAAATTTAACAGTTATTTAGGATCAACGACAATTCAATGTAAAGCCAAAATTACCAAGTACCAGTATTATTGTTTTAATAGGAGATTGTTGCACCGAGCGTAAAGTGAGTCATTAATGCACGAGCGCATTCATTACTCACTTCAGCTAGGTGCGTAATCTACTTTTCTTTCATATACATCGCGCTGTATCTTATATATGTCCATTTTAAAACTTTTCTTGCTAAATACGAAGCATCAAAGTTTTACAATGGTATAGAGTGCGCGCCATTGGTTTTTTTTCTTTTTATTGAGTAGATATTTATATGCAAATAAAAATTAGTGCATTAATGAAAAACTATGCAGCAATAAAATTTCATACTACAACATTTTCGCACCGTTTCGGGTTCTAAGCAGGAAATAGGTCCTTCGTGATTGGTTTTGTAGTGAATATTGATAAGATTACTGCGTAGTTGCAAGGAAAGGGTATTGTAATAGAAACTGTTGAAAAGAGCTTCAGACACAAAACCTTGATATTCTTTAGACAGTAGATAGGTATATACATACAATATTTCGCTTTGTCAGATGCAGACGGCACGTGGCTGTTATATTGTTATATTCGAATGGCAATTCCATGCCACGCGGATCCGATTACGCAGAATTTCATATCGGTAATATTCAAGGTCTACTAATGATAGGATATTGTTACAAACATGTGATAATATTTATGATATCATTTTCCTCATCTGATACGTTTTGGTGAGTAAACTGTAAGCCGTATGACTTGGCTCATAGGTCATGCCACTGATTGGATTCTTTAATGCCGCTCTAAGTCAACATTTAGTTTTAAATATCCGATTAGTTTATGTGATGCTTTCGGAAATCTACGGATAATTTTATAATTTCTTGTTAAGAACTTAGAGGACAGGCCATCCTCGTTTCTCAGAACCAGCAATGATTTTGTGAGCCTTCTGGAAGTACAGTTTTCCATCGGCGTTCACTCTGATGAACCGGTCTTCCTCTCTCCAACCTATCTATTAGCCTTTAATCAACCACAGCTAGGCATAGGCCTCTCTTTGTTTCTGCCTCTCTCTGCTATCTCGCGCAACGTGCATTCAGCCACTTCCTACCTCTTATTTGACGTCGGATTTCTCAAGCCCTAATGTAGACCAACACTTAGTAACTTGAGTAAATCACCTACTATTACCGCGTCTAGCTGTGTCCTGCCGAGGCCCGAAGTGCTTGTCTTTTGTAAGGAGCCTAATCTCAGCATTGCGAACTCGGTCTTGGAGTTTGATGTCAAGCATGGTGCTATATGGCTCTCTGTGCAACGCTGAGCCTGTACACAGCGTCCTCTGTGAGAGGGACTCCTGGATGGCTTCTTTTATTTACTGGGAGACTAAGATCTTCGTCACAAACGACGCTAAGCACGAGAGGCCGATGCTGTCATCATTCTACTTCATTGTTTTGCGTGCTATATGAAACACCATGGAGGTCAGATGTTTCAAACCCAGTTTTAGAATGGGTCAGCCATCTGTCACCTGTTCGAGGTAAGAGTTACTTAACCTAAGCCACTGGTTAATTAAGCTACGACCTCTTTGACTTGGACATTAATTTAATAACTTGTTCTTTATCTAGTCATCAAATTGATTTGTTTACGAAATTTTATAAGTAACCAAATTTTGTAGAATACTAGCCCGGCATTGCACGGGTGCTATGTAGATATGCGTATATATTACATGTAAACCTTTCTTTTGAATCACTCAGTACATTGATGAAAACTGCAGTAAAATCTGTTGCCTAGTTTAAAAGAACTACGCATATAAGAACATTACTGTTTATTTTTACATTATTTTTTTCCGCAGATATGGTGCTAAGGGCTCCCCACCAGTAATTCCTCCAAAACCATCTTTATCTTGTCCTGTCGAAAAATCCGTTCTTAGCAGATTTCTGCTATCTATAAGCTACCTTCTTGCCAAATGTCAAATTATTTCTAAATTTATTTATTTTAAGTCGTTGTACCACATTTATGGTCATTAACGATCACAGTTTAAAAATACATTAGATCAGGTTCTATACATTAAACATTTTTAAATATGACATGGTTTATATATCTATATGCTTTTTAGACGAATAATATTTTAAACTATTTACTTAGGCGTTTGTCTATAATAAAATATGGACACTCTACTAGTAAAATTCCGTCGTTGTTATAGCGCGGTTATCGAGATTTCTTGATACCTTTCATATAATAGAATTATCGCTTCAGTTAAACTCATATTTAGATATCTACCTAATGTATTAAGCACAGACTCAATGGCCAAAGTTTTATTTGACGCCAACAGTCAATTAAGTAAATTATTGTAAAATGAAAAGAGAAAATCTCCGTCAAATGACGCGAAAGCAAACAATAATTAGTACTTTCATACGATTTAGTAAACACCTACTAATGTATAGAAGTCGGTACCTAGCCAAAAAGGTTTCCCGCTAAACCGATGGCACCAACTTAGACTTTTGTTGATTTCTTGAAAATCACTTGGCCGATTTTGATAAACTTTATATGGGACCACATCTGAAGTATAGTTTACCAAATCCAAAAAGAATCATCGAAATTGGTTCATAAATGGCGGAGTAATCTCGTAAGATGCATAGCGTTGAAAATAGAATATTGCTCGATAGAAAAGCGTCGCGTTTTAAAAACGACGCCGTGTGAAGATAAACTTGGGAATTCATATGTTCTACTTAGACGCTTTTTTAACGCGCGGTAAAAAAGCTCTCTTAGTCTAACGATTGTCGCAACCATTATCATCGCCATCATCATCGTCTTCATTATTATCGTCGCCATCATTATCGTCGTCATCATCATCGTCTTCATTATTATTGTCGCCATCATTATCGTCGTCATCATCATCGTCGCCATCATTATCGTTGTCATCATCATCGTTGCCATCAACTTCGTCGCTATCATCATCGTCGCCATCAACTTCGTCGCCATCATCATCGTCGCCATCATTATCGTTGTCATCATCATCGTCGCCATCAGCTTCATCGCCATCATCATCGTCGCCATCAACTTCGTCGCCATCATCATCGTCGCCATCATTATCGTCGTCATCATGCATCAACGCATGTCTACTAACTATAAACTACATTCTAGCCAAATTTCGTCCTTTTACGTCAATCTGTTTTCGAGAGAGATATAAAATCAAAACATTGCACTATAAAGCCTCATATGTATTTGCACAGCACACTTGCACAGCACAGGTTATCCTAGTGAGATATCCAGGGATACATGAATTCAAGGTGTTTCACATAATTGTTTCTAATTCATATTGAACTAAACTGAATTTGTGTCAAAAATTTGTATTTGTAAATAAATAAACTTTTTGAATTTGAATTTTAAAAAATATTATACATACGGCGCCATGACTACGCTTTGACACAATCTTACAGAAAAATGTATACATCTGTGTATACATCGTTTGGCATTGGTGTGTGTGTGTGGCTTAATACACGCAATTTTTGTAAATTTATACTGAAAGTTTTCGCTTCACGTATTAATGTTCAAATATAAGTTTTCAGTACGTATATCTATCTTACATTTCAATTTCTACACCATGTCAGTATCATACATTAAACAGCACGTCACTTATCGTTTCAATTACTTTTACTAGTTACCTTAAAAGAGTGTTACGAATGTTCTTATATTTTTTAATAAGTCTACTTTTACCATAAATCCTGATACTAACATTACATTAAGGACAAACCACATGGACTTTTTTAATGTAAAAAAACTTTATAAATGAATAATTATATGTGTAAAAAATAAACTTGTGTGTCTGTGGACGGAATGGCTCAATAGAGTTGCAGTTTCAATTTATATAATCTTCTATATAAGGTAAATCGTAATAAATATAGTGTAACTCATGATATTTTATGCATTTAGTACTTTCATTGCGATATTATTTTCGTTTATGAAAATTGAAAATCCCTATGCCTTAGTAAAAGTATTCCCTCCGTTTGCTTTTTTTTTTTGCTTAAGTAAATAGTTATGTTATGGAGAGATTATAGATTATGTATTAACACATTCATAATGTTATGGAGAGATTATAGATTATGTAGTGGGTACTATGGCAGTGCCATCCATTGCAGAGGAAGTTGAACTTTGCAAGAGGCGCTGCTTTCGAAATATACCTAAAATTAGAAATCATTCTCGCTCTATCTCAAAAACCATAGCATCAACAAAAACAGTTAATAAAAAACCCTAAAACGTCCTAAATCAACTTAAAAAAACGAAAATAACATACTTATTTCTCAAACGCCGTAAACAGCTGCGATTTGTTTATGTACATTTAAATCAAATAAAATCCAAGTAGAAAATCAAGTCCATTATTCCTTTTACGAATTCATAAAGCGTCCAGAGAGTCCAGAGAAATAATTCGTTCTTCATTCGAAATTTAATTCGTTCAAAATGAATCGTTCCCATTCGAAATTCGAATCGCTTAACAGACGTCGTTCTTGACCACGTGACCGTCACGAGCGCGCCAATATGAAATTGACATAAAATTGGTCAAGCTCTTTCGGAGACCCGGAAAAAACAGACAGACAGATATTTTGATGTCACAAACAGACCCATCTATTTATTTTATATGTATAGAATAGATAATAGCCTAAAGGCAGAAGGAATGGAATGAAATCCCTAAGGTACCCGGTTCAAATCTCGCGGCCTTCTCCTTACGGCCTTTTCCTTCCTCTTTCGCTTTATATATTAGTATGGGTGTGCGAATGCTAATATTTTTACGAAATATGTTTATAGACATATTAAATAATTAAAATAATAACACGCGCACACTGAAGCCAAATGATTTACACACACATGTATACATTTTACTATAAGACTGTCCGAGGGAAGTCAAGACGACCGTAGAAATATTAAAAGCTTAAGGTCGTCTACAACAAAATCTCGATAACCACGAGACGTACAATTATAAAATCTGGCAAGAAGTAATTTATCAATTGAGAAAGATACACCAGAAAGTGCCACGAAAACTTACGAAATGCATGCAAAGTCGACCAAGAAATTGGTTTGCCACTCTAAGGTCGAATGTCGTTTGACGTCAATAATTTGAAAGGCTTATTTTTGCTTGTTATGCATAACGTTAATTTCTAACAACATTACTTAGCAAAATTTTCTTTAAATAGGAGCTATCATCCAAAATGGTAAAGCACTTTCTTGATCGACTATACATTCCAAATATACATCGTTTTTTACATTTTTACATAGATATTAACTTATCAACCTATTGGTCTAAGGTTAACCAATAACAAGATATATACATACATACTCGTCTTTTAATTTTATAACAGTGTTATTAGCCTAAACTAGGAAATTTTAAATTAATAAATAACCATAAATCCTATTTCAGCCAAGAAACCTGGCGCACCGTTTTTTTAGGCGGGAATAGTTAAACGTCAGATGAGTTTGGGCGGGATCAAATAAAGTATAAAACTGTATTAGAATTCTCAAATAAAATTTGTTTTGGATATTTAAAGTTTTATTTCTTAAAATTAGGTCATCAGAAAATTTTATATCATTACTAAAATCTAATTTCAAAATCAAATGTTTTTCCGTATGTGACCTAATATCTTCATAATATATTAATATTTTATCTAATTTGACAAAATGGATAAGTTTTTACTAATGAAAATACTTTATTTATGCGAGTACTATTTATAGTTGACCAGAAAAAAAATTAGCTCTTTAAAAAGTTTGAAATTTTGAAAAGTGTTATTTGATTCTACCGACTCAAAAATTTGCTGACGCCTGATCTAGTGTTTGTTTTGGATGTATTTGGTTTTCTAGACGCATTATCTAGGTTCTAACGTTCTGTAATTTGTAAGTGTATAAATTAGAAAGGAGTTTTTAATTCTGAAATGTTTTAAAAACGCTAAGGATTGCGTTAGCCGCCCACCCGTGGCAATAGTATCCCCATCCTTTTTTTCCTTTCCATTAACTTTATTTCCTTTTACCTTATCTCTTCCTTTACCACACTTGCAGTTCTTTTGATCTGTACCCGAATTGGAACGGCGCGTCCGGGTATCAGTACCTCTTTCTCATATAAAATCGGTGTTGTTGGTTGCGCGAGTTCTCGATAGCCTACACCCTCTTTAAAGACCAGCAAAGCATCTGTGAGCCTTCTGGCGGTGCAGAGAGAGCATGGTTGTCGAGAGTTACTTAGGTGATGAACCGCTTCCACTTTTGCCCATTGTAATATAAAAGCTAAACTTAAATACATCACCTACGCACTAAACCTACTTTACTAAAAATATTGGAGGAAAAAGAAAGTTAAATTTATTAACAACCAAATTTCTTTATTATTTTCCACTTCATATGGTTTGAATTAATAATCAGCGATTTTTTTTTACAATATTTATTTTCAGACACCACCATCAGGCTACGGTGGACCAGGGGTTTTAGACGAGTTAGTATACTCTGGTGCGGGTTCTGGATGTCGAGATGACGATGAGGATGCTTGCGTACTGCCTGACGCAGGATCTGGAGACGATCTGATCACTCCAGTTTATGTTCCCTCCACGAGGCGACCACCTTCTAAAATGCATAAGGTAGATAATATCTTCAACTATACATAAAAATAAATTTGAAGGGCCATTCTGTAACATCGAAATTATTTTTGTTTAATAATTGCACATACGATATTCAATTATACAATAATAATAGCAAAAAAGCCAATTAAAAAATATTTTTGTCTGTCTTTCTGCCTATTTGTTCCGGGTAATCTCCGAAAGGGCTGGACCGATTTAAACGGAACTTTCACAGATAGATAGCTGATTTTACAAGGGTAAACACACTTGCATTAAGCTATATAGTTAGAGTTTCGTACCAAAAAATAAAAAAAAAACATCGGGTTCGTCTTCTTCCAGGGGGTCTCTTCCCTTGTATCTTTCCCTGCATTATGAGCTGGGACAGTTGGTACTTGTTGCTGCGTATTATATGGCCCAGATATTATATTATATATTATAGTTTTTTATTAGTGACCTATATTATCGTAATTGCAAACGTGATACAATATTAATGTATCCATATAACGGTCATGTTCATTGCAGGGTGACAAAAGTGAAAAAATGATGAAGCCATGCGATGATGAAGACTGCATCGAAGGTTCGGGATCCAGTGGTGAAGAGATTACAGAACCAGAACATCCTATGACCACGTATGATTAATTTTTATTACCCAAAATATTATCGAAACGATGTTTAACTTCCCAGTTTATTTAAGAACTAGAAGTCCTTCGAAGAAATTCGCCTAAAACCCTTTAGATTTGCATATCCTATGCTTACTTAAAGCTATGTACAAAGTGTAGTCGACCAAGAAAGTGCTTTACCATTTTAGATTACAGTTCCTAGTTAAAAAAAATATTGCTAAGGGTTATTGATAGAAATCATGAAAAACATGAGTCTTTTAACAAATTGACGTGCAAACGACATTCGACCTTAGCGTGGCAAACTAATTTCTTGGCAAACTAATTTCTATATGAAGACATTTATCTATTTAATCACATTACAAAATACAGTTTTTTTGTTGTCTATATCATGACTACGCTTTAACATGAAAGATATACATGTGTGTGTAAATTGTTAGTCATTGGTGTGCGTGAGGTTTATTTTAATAATTTAATATATTTATAATACATATTTCCTAAAAGTATTAGCATTCGCACACCATCCTTTATATAAACTATATTTGTGTCTAATTTCATAGTCCTCCGTCCGCGAAATTTTCGTAAAGTGGTACCGAAGTTTTTGCTTCACATATGAATATAGATATATTTATTGATCTAATATATGCTCTAAGCGTGTATATAGTTTTTTTAGCTTCAATTTATTTTGTTTTCGATGAATTCTATGTTTTACTAACGTAATAAATATATTTTTAATTTTAAAATTTATTTCCAATTAGATCTGGCGCAAGCAGTACTCACGCGATGACGTCACCCACTGCCGTTATTTCTACGGAGCACGTTGACAAGACAGTCGGTTCTACATTCGCCGGTACAGACAGCACGGGAACTACCAAAAGTGATACAACTCTTCCAGATCATGACAATATGCATGCAGGTACCGTTGACAGCGGCACTACTCCTGACAAGGGCACTACACCTACTGATGGTAAGAATATTAGCAAAGTACTAGAACCGACCACATTAACGAATAAAATATCTCAATACTGTCGAAATGAATATAATATTTGACTTTTATGACATCTTTTTAACATATCAGTGATTCTAGATGTAAAACAATTGCGAAGGTTTCCGCCGATTAACGGAGTATTACCGGGATTTCTAACTTGGATAATTTCGTTGAATGTATATATACATGTAGGAATTTTATCAAAAATCTAAATTAACTTCAAGATATTTTTTATATTACACAAGGCGGGCGGTTAACCCGAGTGACTAACGAAGCCCGTGGGCATCTGCTCGACCAGGAGACTCGCAGATGGCTCCAAAAATGGGTTTAAGCTACTGGGAACTCTCACAAATCGAACGAAATGCGACAACAATACCATCTCTTGACGTGACAGCATGGTTGTCACTTCACGCCGGTGCTAAACGGGACAGGTACTGGTACCTGGACACGTCTGCCCAATTCGGCTGCAGGCCAAAAGAACTACAAGAGTGGAGCCTGCTCTAATTAATGAAGAAGATGATACTTATGATTCCTTCATTTCTACACCAGAGAATCGAAACGTATCAGATGGAGAAGAAAAAAAACGTTACGTAATTATTGTACATTGTATTACATTTGCAGAACGCACTCATCCCGGTCACTTCACACCGACAGTGACAGGCCGTCATACAGAATCAACGCACACTACAGAAGACCATCACATACCAGACTACGAAGATCCCCACCACATAGAAATCGAGGTCTGCAAGATCCGCTAGTATTACATATTTCTCTGATCGTTATATGACATCATTTCCCTTATGTCTACAACATTTTAAGGGAAAAGTTTGCGACACACTTAGTATACTTCAAACAAAGTTTAGAGACATTTAAAACAGATGGTAAATACTTGAAAGTCTTTGTACTAAATCCTTGAATTAGGTTAATTAACATGTAATATTAAATTGAGAGAATCGGGCGTTATTTTGTGTAAACACTGGACTAGCAGGAACAGTGCGGCAACTTGCATGGTTATAGTTAGAGTTTTAATAGCTCAATAGTAGAAGGAATGGACTGAAAACTGCAAGGTGCCCGGTTCAAACCTCGATTCCGCTGGGGTATTGTTCCACCCACTAATAACATAAGCTTTTGTAGGAAGGCACAACAAGGCAGAAAGTTTCGGCGAGGAATGAAACGCTCCCAGCGTAGGTCGATATGCTCAACCACCGCAAAGGAAGATCTTCGTGTCCGGGCTAGTTGGAGTTACCCGGGGCGGCCGCGCCTCACCGACAGTTGTTCTTCGGAAGGTCTATATATAGAAACCGTAAGTAGAGACTTCGCTAGCGTGAGTTAGTTTGTCTGTAGATTTTCAGTGTTTGTACTGCGGTCGTCGTCATCCGTACAGCGCCATCTAGTTTGCTTTGGTGTAACCTTTTCCACTCTAAGAATTATTTCCATATCTCCAAGTAACACTGAGATACAGATATTTTTGTCTTTTTAACTAAAATAAGTTTTTAGTCAAAACGACAAACAAATTATAAAATATCATTAAAATAGCATTTCAATATCTTAATCGCTTCGTTAACTATGATTAAAATACACAATTTGTTACTATAACGCCGTTTTTATCAAATTATAAGCGGAATAAGTCGTAAATGACAAAAAAAAATTTGCGATTTCCCCAAAAACAGGTTTTCTGAGTTAGGTCACTTTATGATTAAACGTGTGTATATGTTCTTGTCAAGATTTTAACCAAAGACAGTAATTAAAAGATGATGTCACATGTCAAAATTAAAAATATTTATTATAATATATATTAATGGCCATAAACATCTTTTACAGATGATATTTATGCTCAGTCTGCTAATGATTTTTAATACATGAATTATATAATAAACATGAATTGATAATAATATAATTTGGTAAGACATAAAATTAAAATAATTTCGAATAATATTATGGTATTACGTAAAAAGACAGGGTATTATGTAAAATTAAATAAATAAATAAATAAATAAATAAATAAGATTATACATACATATATTGTATGAATGAGGTTGTCTTTTTCCAGATCGGACATTTACAAAGAAAACTCTATTAGTATATTAAAACGAATAAAATTTATTAAAATGGCGTATTTATGTTATGTTTATATAATCATTTTGACATTATTATTAATTGTCAATAAAAAAATTGAACAGCGCTGTAAATTTAAAATAATCTACGTCCATATTAAATATGGCGTCACTCTCTCATAAAGAGGCTCAAATATAATCCGCATGACAAATTATTACGTTTCAGCTACAGAAGCACAATACATTTGAAAAAAGACGTAAAAGTTCGCAATGAGATGATACTGTGAATTTTACGCTCAAAATAATATTGGTATATAATATCTATCCTGGAATTGAGTCCTTCAAAATTGAATCATATTTATTACGGATATTTTGCAACATAAATATTAACTTTTCTTGCTATGAGTGTACCCTGCGAAATTGTTGAGATGTAAAACATGTAATTCCCCTTACCGATTTTATTAACTGGCCTATGATCTTGTGTTTAACTCGTTGGTTGCGGGTTCAATACCCGTCTTGAGTCTGAGTATATTGTTGGAAACAGGAGTTTCCTTGCAAATCATCATCCGTTATATGTAACTTATGCGCCGCGTGTAAAATAAAATTCGGCAAGATTGTTATAACCCTTCCAAATTCGGCCGCGACCTCCAACCCAGTGGATAATGAGCAAATTTTTACGATAACATTAAGTCGTTTGAAATAAATTATACAAGGTTCTTTAAAGCTTTCTTAATGTATATAATATTATACGAACTGGAAAATTCTTGCATATTTATTTAATAATAAAGTTGAGTATTAATTTTATTGTTTAAACTTTACTGAAAATAGCGATTACAGACATTGTCAATGCTTGACAAGATTAAGACCAAAATTTTAGACAATTTTTCGTACGTGAATGTATTATAAATTTTTAAATAATTCGTTTTTTTTTTAAAAAAGCAAAAAATGTGTATATTATGTATAATAAGCAATTTTATGATGAATATATGTTATTATCCTAATGTGTATAAAATCTATCAGTTTTCATGGTGGACTCCCTGATAAAAATATAGGTATAAAATGTAGAGAAATATTTTGAAGTGCCACTAATCTATGTAATGTAAAGAGATGCATAAAACATCGATAAGTGTTACAATATAAACTTTATTGGTTTAGGCTATTATCTATGTTTTTAATCAAATATAGCAACATCGAATATATCAACATTACAGCAACTAAATCTCAACGTCATAAATAATAATAATAAAATAAATTAAAATTAATTTATTTCGATAACATACATAGATCTGAGCTTATAGATATAACAACTGGAGAAGTCCTTTTAAGTAATTTATGTTACTATAAACGAATCCTCCGTTAATCTATGTAAACATATTTATTATAATAACAACGAATGAAGCAACATATTTGTTAAGACGACAGTCTACTATCAGTATATTTCGCTATAATGACAGACTAACAAATTTTTTATAAAAACTATTTCAAAGCTCACTTTACATTTTAACCTTGATATTTAATATAGTACAGATAGCTAATAGAACAGATACACATAGATAAAAGCGTTGTAATTTAATTTATATATTGCAACAATATTTAAAAATAAAGACATAAATAAATTTGATTACTTATCAAATATATTTATACCTTTATTTTTAATACAAAATATTTTAGTAGAGTGTGATGGTAGAGTTACAAAAAATAATTATAAATAGAGTTTTGTTGGGATTATTCATATTTTAATATGTATGTATTTGTTAACGAAGTTAAAAATAATGTTATAGTAATTATGATAAAATAATACTATAATGTTATAAAAATAGTATCACTTTTATTACTTTCAATGATAAATTAAATTAAGTTAAGTAAGTAAATAAAAACGAAGTATGCGGAACACAATTGTAAGTTAAATCCAACCTTAAAATATTGCCCTGTACAAATTTCTGTCCCATATTTTCGAATTGATTGTTATTATTTATATACTTTAAATTACATATGGCGTTATGTATGAATATAGAAAATACACCAGATGTCCATGGGCGTCGGTAGGCACTTCGGTGCCTGCTGCCTGCTCGTCTGCCCCCTTGTAACATAAAAAAAAGAGTTTAAAGTGAAACATGCAACATTATTCTAACATTTTTTGTTTCATTATATATATCTTCATATACGTTTATCGATACCTCTCACGCAAATTGTTGTAACACCAAATTCGAAACTTCTCATTATATAACACATTTGTGTATACAGTTATATATTAAAAAGTGACCGTTATATTACAATTTAGTTGTTTGTAATGCTCTACTATAGAGCTGGGAATTTGGGGTTACAACAACTTACGCGGGAAGTATCTATATATACTTTTAATTATAAATAAATAGATGAATTTCAAATAATTAAAATAATTAAATACCTCGTCGTGCTTCAACGGAATTCAGTTAATTAAAGCATTGTCACAGATCTACGTCTGCGAATATGTATGTAAAGAAGAAATTACGTGAGAATAAAGTCGGTTCAGTTTAAATCTAATTATAGAGAAACAAATTAGAGTTTTTCATATTTATTTATGTTTATTCTATACTAGCTGTGCCCGCGGCTTCGTCCGGATAAAATTAGGTAAACAAAATAGGTTCAATTTTAGCGTGAGGATATAAAGCCTAGAGCCTCCCCGATAAATGGGGTATCTAACACTGAAAGAATTTTTCAAATCGGACCAGTAGTTCCTGAGATTAGCGCGATCAAGCAAATAGACAAACAAACAAACAATTCAGCTTTATGTATTAAAATATATTTTAATGAATTAATTTTTTTTTTCTTTTTTATATTACAAGGGGGCAGACGAGCAGGCAGCAGGCACCGAAGTGCCTACCGACGCCCATGGACATCTAAACCCGTCATTAAGGCCAGCAGATGCGAACTTATCTTTATAGTTATTTTATTCTATTAGTAGATACTAGCTATGCCCACGACTTCGTCCGCATAAAATTAGGTCAAAAAAATAGATTTAAATTGTAGCGTAATGATATATAGCCTTCCTCGATAAATGGGCTATCTAACTCTGAAATAATCTTTCAAATCGGACCAGTAGTTCCTGAGATAAGCGCATTTAAGCACACAGACGAACAAACAAATTCTTCAGCTTTATATATTCGTATAGATTTGCAGATAACTATATACTTTCTTTTGTTTATATATTTTTTTAACATTTTTTTCATTTTGTACGCGCTAAAAAACGGTTCCGATACATTTTCTAGACAACATTTCGGATCGAATGCGCTTTTGTACGAATTTTTACGAGTGGTATCTTTACTATCCACTGATACTACCTAAATATTATTAAATATTTATTATAGTAACTGTCCTAATTTTGGGGAATGTTGGTATTAGTATGATAGATTGATCCTGCAAGTTTCAGATCTCTACCTATTGTTGTTTTTCAATAAAACGGAAGAAACTAAAAAAAAGAATTTTCTCGTTGGACCAAAATCATTACGAGACTGAGCAGAGGCTTCTATGCTTTTCGTTATCGTATCGTATATATTTTTTTTACTTGTCAATGGCAGTCGAGTCCATTTCAAGTACAGCCAACTGGTCTTCAGTTCAGTAATTATGACAGTTACGCTACTTTAAGTCGAAAATTCAAGCTAGCTTAACTAAAATAATTATCGATTAAGAATGCGAGTATTTACGCAATGGAACCAGATGGATTTTCTCATGTGACTAATAAAAAAGACAATGACATACCGGGCGAAACAGCGTTCGGCGAGATCCTCTTAAGAAGGTCCTTTTCCGGGTGGGACCTCAATTAAATTAATCAACATCAATTTTGTACGAGGTATTTAATATCGCGAGTTTTATTGGATATTCGGCAGCGTTCCGTGGCAAAAAGAGTAGTCACCTGTACGAACGCGATGCCCAGTCCCACGCCGCCCAGCACGAGGGCCAGGTCCTGCAGGCGCGGCAGGATGACTTGCAAACAGCCCTTCTTGTGCAGAGTGGGGGAGGCGGCGTCGCAGGCCAGCGGCTTGTCGGCCACGATCTCCTGCGCGGCGCAGCACGTGCCGGGGAGCGGCAGCGAGTTGTTGGCCCAGTCGCCGGGCCCGTACACGCCGCAGCATTGCAGCTGCGGACACAGGACGCAGTCCGACTTGAACAGACGCACTTTGCGTACGCTGACTCGGAGCACTCAATGTAAATCAAATGCTTTTCTACTATATTTCGGGAGGAGCCATTATTGCGAGTGTATTGAAAATGTTTAACTTACATCAGTTTGGATGATATCAAAGTTCTTCTTCGTGAGCGGGTCTTTCGGGTATTCCTTGATAGAGTCGTTGAGAGAGCGGACGATGCTCGTTTCCAAGTCCGTGTGCTTCACGTATCCTGCGATGCCGATGGCCAGCTCCGCCACGAATATCATCAGTAGAAACACGGAGAACTGAAAAAACATTGTCTTTTTAGTTTTAGCACCGCCGCAGATTTATTCTTGATGAAACATCTTTATTACACGTTTTTTAAATAAAACCGATTCGTATAATACATAGAAACTAAAAAATATATCCATTTGCGAAGCGAAATAATTCATTAAGGGAAGGTTCTTACAGGATAAAGGTTAAAGAAACATAGCTGTATTTCTTTAACCCCTTATCCTTTGTAGTAATTCTTTTTTTTTTAAATTTGAGCATCTTATTGCTATGTAATCCATTCAATAAATAGTCGGTATGGTGTGTTATGAAATAGAATCGCTTTAAAAAATCACGCAATTTGAAATAGTTGTTTTATTTACTTCTGTAAGTAGTTTGCACTATAAATCAGGACGTTAGCAGTGTAATAGTAAGCATAAGTACATACAAACATGACTCATTTGACGACAGATAAGATACTTTAGAAACAGATATTATGTCTCGCATGATATCCATAGCTCCCGATATGTTTATCCGTTATTATACTTGATTCTGTACCGTCATATTTGTGTTTTTCAACCATATCTCGTAACATGTCAGCTATCGTTATTTTTCTATTTATTTAATAACGCTCACTTCTCATTCCGAGTGGTTATATGTATATTAAAATTTGCTTCAATATGTAAAATTCATACATCAAATCGGAAATCTAAATAGTTTCATGGTTAAAATTACATATGAGTCCTATGACATTATATTTACTTTAGTTGTGTCCATGTAAAATTATATAAAAAAAACTAAATCGATTTTAGCGTGATGATGTATATATAGCCTTTAGTCTTCCTCGATAAATGGGCTATCTTACACTAAAATATTTTTTCAAATCGGAACTGTAGCTCACGATATTAACGCGTTCAAGCGAACGAACAAACTTTTCAGATTTATATATTAGAATAGATATATATATATAGAATGATTATGCTGAGTTTCTATTATGATGATGTTCGTCAGCGAACGCCTAATTCAGCAAGTAAATAAATAATCAGTCCCTGTTTAATCCTAGTAATGAATAATACTATCCAACAATGTTAAAATGGTAACTGAACAGCGGAAATAATTTTACCTAGCGATGAGTTATGTTTGTTTTGTGCACTGACTTATCTACAATCGCATTACATTTATATAAATAAAACAATTGAGACTCGGAGTTGTTGCAACATATATATATATATATATATATATACTGGATGTTAATACTCAATTTTTTTATATACATATATGAGGCAAACGGGCGGGTGATTCACTAGTGACTACTGACGCCTATGTACAACTGCTACGCCAGGGAGCTCGCAGATGAATTGCCTCTTCTCTCTCGTCTTTTCTTGAACGTTCCTTAGTCTTATCGCTTCGGAAATACCCAAGCTGATAACTGAGGGCCTAACAAAAACATTCTCTATAATTCTACTTACTTTTATGTTCGAAAGCGAACGTCAAATGCAACATTACCGCTACCGCTCTACACAACTTAGTTGCTAAATATTGCTAGTATGAATGAACTCAGAACTCGCATGTATCTCTGGTTCTGGCTCTGGTTGTATCCTTGACGTTACGGCCATGTAGGTCGTGTAAAATGGAAGCACAAACCTTCATTTGACGTTTCATTTCGAACGTGAGGCTCCTACTTCACCGAGACGGCATGGCGACGTTGCCATGAATATCTGCGGTTGCCAAATGAGTGGCTACTACTAATCGCAGCTGCGCTTTGGCAACGTCGCCTTCAACCGCCGCATTCAAACGTGAATCTATACATTGGTACTCCAGTGAATATAATTATTTCCAAATAACCACAGACAGGGATAGAAAGAGGGTAGGCAGGCAACCCTGCTGTGGGACAAATAATTTGTTTTAGAAAAGCTAGCCTTGTTTTTGCATTTTCAATTTCTCCGATTGAAAATTAAATATACGACTTCAAAATTACACATTTCCTCAATTGACTCGGTATTACGCACCCTCATTTTACTATAATTTTCGTTCGGTTTACCTACATTAGTTACACATAGGGCCGGCCCAACCATAAGGCGAACGGAGCGGCCGCTCCAGTGCCGACTCTTAGTATACGATAATTTTTAATATATTGTATATTAAAAACATTAAACAGGACAAGTAACGCTTCATGCTAAAATTTTCCTCGGGCTGGAATTGGTTACACGTAAAATATTCCAAAAGGTTTTTTTTATAATATGTGTTCAATATAATCAAGCGTTTAAGTATCTTAACGGTTATAATTAAGGACTGCAGTTCGCTAGGGGCAATTGAGTCCAACCAAGGACCGTGACCTCTGACACGTTCACGTCCAGTCATCTTGTAAACGGACATTTCCTTTCTCCTTAATTTAACATTAATAGGTCCATTTGGACGCTTCTTTGCGTTGTTTTAGGCAGTATTATGCACATATACTTTTGTAAGTAGTATAATAGTCGGAGAAGATGGCGGGACGTGTTTGACAGTTGCCTAAGGAACTGACCGGACGAGGCTCAGGATCGTGATGGATGGAAGAGATTAGAAGAGGCCTTTGCTCAGCAGTGGAACACAGATGGATGATAATAATCTATACCTATAATTATAATAAATGTTTTTGTCTGTGTGTCGGTCTGTTTGCTCCGGGTAATATTAGAAACGGTACTTTTGAACAACATCGGCTACTTTGCTTTTAGCTAAACAATTAGGCTTCCGCACAAAAAAACAAAATTCCTCAATATTTAATAAAATCACTTAACTCACGCGGACGAAGTAGCTAGTCACGGATAGCCTAATATATAAAATCCTCGTGTCACAGTGCTTGTTGCCATGCTCCCCTGAAACGGCTTGACGGATTCATATGAAAATCGTTGTGCATATTTGGTGGGTTTGAGAATCGGTCGTACACTAGTATTAAGCCCCTAAGTAGGTTAAGTAATAGTAAATGATAAGGATGGTCCACGTGGACGAAAATCTGGAGTACAGGTTATAATCTGTCCAGGTCGCGCGTACAGATGATTTTAGGTTACATTTCACCCAAAGGTATAAGTTTGCTTCATAAGTTATATCGCATTATTTATCCTCAAATAACTCACATTTAGCGATGGCTCATTCGGGAAAGAGTGGCGGAAACTGCATGAAAATTATTTTATTCCAGCACTAAATGGACTATCAAAATTTAGCGGTTAAGACTATTCTTATTTCTATTTTAATACGTGACGTTTCACGTATTAAAATTAATTAAAATTTTAGGCACCATTTTATGAAAATTGCGCGTACGGTTGAATATGAAATTTGGCACAATTGTAGTTCATATAGAGGAAGGACTGTGAATGGTATTTTTTTTTTTTAAATATGCAACATTAATATATTAAACTATTGTCGTTTGCTAATGAGTTGCACGGTGAGAAGTCGCTTTTGTTAATAGCTGCGTTGTTTTATATAATCGCATATTGACGAATATTCGTATCCCCACAAACTTATGTGAGGTTTTTGGATATGAAATTGTATACATAGAACTTGCTGTATAAATTAATTTTAAATAAATAAAAAAAAGTAAGGTATCGTATGTTACCGTCATTTAATCCTGCGCGGGCAAACCTGCTCAAAAACCGTCTGGTACACCGTAACGTTAATTCCAGGCATTATTGAAGGCGATGCGATCGCGCGGACTTCAATTAAGACACTTCTTCGACACCAATATGTTTGATCGCACGTTCGTACGAACTAAGTTAACTCGCATCACGCATTTGGTTCAACTAAAACAGCAGCTTAGGATATTAATATTTTCAATCCATATTTCATACTAATAAATAAATATATAGGGACTATATGACACATGGACGTCTGTTCCATAACTTAATGCCTGTGTTATAGGTAACAGCCGCCGGTGATATACAATTTTTTTTTAGAAATATATAAATACATTCATATGGATAATACACCCAGACTCGAGGCGGGAATCGAACCCACGACCCCCGGAGCGGAAGGCAGGGTCACTGCCCACCGTATGTATATTAATTGTCAAATATAGCAATATAGTTATAAAAAGAATTAAAGTTATGTATAGAGCAATCCCCCTATAACACGCATTAATATTACTCTATAATATATAATTATAAGATATTATATAATGCGCATTCGGGGTCTTACAACGCGTAAGGAATACTCATTAAACGCGTTTTCCTATAACGCGAAATAGATCTACCGCGTTATAGAGGGGTGACAGTATTGATTTAAATAAGAGTATAAGTTTGCGAATCTAAAGACTTGTAGACGAATTTCGACCTTCCGGCAATCTCTTGTACTAAGTAAAACGTGCATTTTCAACAAGGTTAGTATAATTTTTACAAATATGTGTTGGTAGAAGCTGCCAATTAAATAAATCAAATTTTCACAAAATGGACGGCATTAAGTAACATTTGAGCGACGTACTTGTTCACCTTAAAATGGAATTTATTACATTATGTAAGTTTTTCAGTTTCATTTATTATGTTTTTAGTTTTAACAACTTAAAATTAGACACATGGCTTGACTACTTAGTACATATTTGTTTTATTTATTTATTTATAAGCATTTATTGCCAACAACAGTAATATTTCTTAGAGTAGTTTTCGATAGTTCTTCACTTATTTATTTATGTATTGGGCATCAGCGTGTCTTGTGATGCACTGGCCTCCTCCAGTTCTTTCCATTTTGCTTTTGTTTGGGTTAATCTATGCCATATGACAATGGACTGGATCCACAAATTTTTTATGTCATCAAACCAACGTTTCCACTGCTTCCTCTATTTCTTTTATATATGTCATTAAAAATTGTATATTACTAAAGGTCAGTGTAATTGATGTTCGCTATCAGTGACTGATAAAGTAGACAAATTGACTAATGCAGTACACTTACTCATGTGCTGAAGTCGGTACCAAGCCAAATAGGTTCTCCGTAAAAACGATACAGATGACATCGCAATATTTATTATTTAATATAATATGTATTACTTGTGAGATACATTATGTTATCATTTGATTGCCAAGTCAATTTTTATTTAAAACAGAAGATTTTAATATTGTTATGGTCACTATAAGATGTTGCCAGGTAAGCTAATTACGTTAAAACTGAAGACAGAAGGTACCTTAAGTAGGGACTGAATGTATTAATCGACTTGGTATTAAATGGATCTCACAACTTTTTCCGGTAGAAGAATTGAGAAGCGAGACTTTAGTTTTATTTTTATTGACACAACAAATATTCTGCGTACGTCTGTACAAGCTTTCTTCCAAAATTCATTATTAAGATAGGATGGACGGTTGGATAACATATTGATAAGCTCCTTTAAGGCCACGAACGTCGCGTATTTTGGTCGAAAGTGTGCGAAATTTCAACTGAAGAACACTCCGACACCGAGCGAATTTAGAACCGTTATTTTCTCTATTTTCGAAACTAGCTTTAGATTTAAAAATCAATACTATATTCGAATTGTACTATCCAGGAGAAATATCGGAACAAAATGGTCATTTAAAAGGGAAGACGAAACCACTTGCAAAAGAACCTTAATATGTCATTTTATTTACAAATGCGTAGCCGGCTGCTAAAAAATGAACAAATGAATGAATGAAACATTATTCACTATAGCTAAACAACTACAAAATCCGTTATTTAGAGACTTGCTGGTTAATATAACAATTATTTATTAAAATGATTGCGTCACATCCTTCTTATTATTTTATATCATGACAACACTATTATAACGCTTTTATACTTCCATGGATTTCAGAATGATATTTTTTAGGGTTCCGTAGTACTACAAGGAACCCGTATAATTTCGCTCTGTCCGTCCGTCCGCCCGTCCGTCTACCCGTAAGGTGGTCCCTTCCTAGCATTTCTAAACTATTAGACGTAGAGACTAGAAATTCTCCATGTTGAAAGAACATGCTAAAAACTCATTAGGAAAATTATTCTGAACGATATCGGACAACAACTTTTGAAGTTATTAAACAAATACCTCTATAGCGTATCAGATACGAAACCCTTCTATATAAGCGTGTCTTGACACGCTTTTGGCATTTTTTCAAGCGGTTAAGATGGGCAAATGTGCATAGCGACTGTTGTCCTATAGACCCTTGCATATATCATGATGTTACTCGCGCGTTCCTTACCATCCCCTTACTTACCTTTGGTTGCTTACCTCGTCAAACCCACCCCACGGGTAATTACCAAGAGAAATATTGCGATTACTCGAAAAGAAGAAGAAGCAGTAAAGTATAATGTTTTTAGGGTTCCGTACCTCCGAATAAAAAACGAACTCTTAATGAATAACTTCGTTGTCCGTCAGTTCGTCTGTCTTTTTCTCGGGAAAAATTAGAGCTACAAAGTTGAAATTAATTAATTATATCAGTCCCCTGACGGTGTGAAAATATCAATTCTCTAAGTATACACAATCAACAAATATGGCCGTTTATTAAACATTTGCATACGGAACCAAAACTTTTAGGGTACTTTCCGTCAGTCTAGATTCATTAAACTTGGCAAGAAGCTTCATCTTTTGGCACAATTAAAGGAAAAAATCCGAAAACTGTAAATACGTTGTTAGATCAGTATTGGTTTGTCTCTTACTCTGCCTGTCGGTCAATACCCCTTTTCTCATGAATATATATAACCATAAAGTTGCAGTAACTTATAAGGATGGTCCCAATTTCTGTAAATAGTTTAGAAATATTTAGTTGATGAAATAAACATTTTTTATTTATTATTTTATTTACCTAAAAAGTATTCCTAATAATCTTCAAAAAAAAAAGTAATATGTTATCCGTAAAGAAGACTAGCTGAGCCCTTGACTTCGTTCGCATAAAATCAGTTAAAAAAAAAGGATCAAATTTTGACGTGATGATATATAGGCTATAGCCTTCCTCGATAAATGGGCTATCTAACACTGAATGAAAGTTTCAAATTGGACCAGTAGGTATTGAGATTAGCGCGTTCAAGTAAACAGACAAACTTCATCTTTATATATTAGTACAGATTGTTAGCCTCCAAAATTAGACAGGGCGGGGAAGGACGACTAAGAAGCGACAAGAGCGCCATCCAAGAAAATTGTCGTGCTCAACAATATCTTGTTACGTTCATTAAACGATTTTTAACCGTGCAACAAGTTAGAAATGATCTGACATCGAAGGCGGACAAAATATTTGATAACATTATATAATAACATTTATTTGGCTTTGCAATAATAAAAAAATATATGGAAAAGTTTCGTAAAAGAGTAAATTTTATTTAAAAAATAAGAATATCTGAAACGAAATACTGTTGCAAGGGGTATACGGTGCGATTGAGAAAACTTTCATCGGAATGAGGTTGAAATCGAATTCAAAGGTTTAGTCGGTTTTATAGAACTGTAGAATTCGTACCAATTTTTTATCCATGACAAAATTAAGGTTCTCTTAAAAAATGAAAAACCCTCAAAAATGAGAAAGAATCACGTTTCCATCAAGCGAAAAAAGACGCGGGCACATAAAAAATACTATCGGATGTTATTGTAATTAATACGTACTTATGATTTATGCTAATCAAATTTGTTCTAAAATAATGCATTATTTGTGAAGGTCTTTTTATAAACATAATATTAATCCTTATACAATAACCATTTTTAAACTTCTAAGTGATAAACGTGGCACACGCGGGTGAAGTCGTCGGGTACAGCTAGTTTAGATATAAGTGACTACATGCGCCAATGACTCGATCAGATAGCCGCCCTTTGAGAAATGAATGTTTTTTTTTTTAATAGGCTAAGAGATATTAAAGTCGTTCGAATGAGAAGAGCATACTCATTCCTCAAACGCCGGCAACACATCTGCGATCCTTTTGATACTGCAGTTGTACAAGGGCATCGGTAGTCACTTAAGTGAACCACCACCCTTTTCGCCCCTTATTATATATATATGTAAAAAATACAAAAAACGATTACTAAGGTTGCTTAAAAAAATGAAAGGCACCAAATGTAAAATCTCTAATAAATTAATCTATTACTTTTTCAATTCAGTCCTAGGTTCGATCCCGTTACTACTAAGCATACATGGTATTGCTCCATAACGCCGTTCACGAATGAGCTAAGTAAAAAACTTATATGAGAACTGTATAGTTAATTAATATAAGGTAAAGTACAACATTGTCGGTATGTCCGCGATTTCACGCGTCCGGTTAGAGCATTTAAGGCTTTAGTATCTCGCTCGATTAGAGCATTAGACATCATAACGAGGTAAGTGACATTAAATTTGCCCTTTTTAAACATAATTATCCGTAAAAACTTTAATAATTTCTTTCGATATTGACAGGAAATTATTGGTTTAACAACTTCTTAAAATCCATAAGTTTTCTTTTTATTTATTTAATAAGTAAAACTGTATTATAAAGTCGCTTAAGTAAAACTTTTCTTACATAATACATATGCTAGTAAAGTTTCAACAAATAATGAGATAACAAAGGTGAACAGGTATAAAATGTATAATATTTGTTTTAGAATTAAATTAACAGTAACAATAATTATTACAAGTTGAATTTTGAAGCTTAAATACTTAAAGTTATCATGGTTAGAGACAATCAATTGTCAATACTGCTAAGTTTAAAGCACTTACTCGTACTCACCTATTTATTGTCAGCATTGAATGTGTATTTTTAATGTATTTGAGATTACTTGACTTGTTTTTTTTATCAAACACCGTTACTTCAAGAACAATTTCAATTATCTAGGAACACATATTTTGCAGCTAAAAGTAGTAGTACCATGCTTTGTGGTAGCTATCGCACGTCGTTATCTTTTATTGGTGCAAATTAAAATGGCAGTTAAGGCGTTGTTGCCGTCCCAAGAATAATACTTTATAGCATGTTTCTACATTCTATTACGCTGTTTAATTCGTTTGGTAATTCAGTTTTTGCCGCAATTATTGCATACCGTTACCCTGTAGAATGGCTGCCGTTTCTTCCAATATGGATTTTTATATCCCACACATCCGACGTATACCCCAAGTACTTAATAAGATATCAAAACAGCGCACGCGATTATGATTCTTAAACTGTTAGGAAAACTGAGGAAATTGCTTGGACAAATTAATGTTTTTCTGCGAGATCGAGATAAGAATATAGCTATAAAGATTCCTGACAAGACGGTTTGTAAACATCTAGAGAAATGTAGTTTCTTACGAACACTTTCTAATTGGTGCCGATTGACTTTTAATATGGCTAGCGCAACATTCGCGCGCAATGCTTTTTATGAGATAAGGTTTATGATATTAGTATTACTTTTTCTATATTATACTAGCGGATCCAGTAGACGTTGTCTTACCTGATTTACGATCAGACGAAAGATCCAGTACTGATAGAATTATTCCGAAGGTGCGACCAACTCTACATATTCACCTTTCTGTCTTTTTTCTTAAACTTTCCGGGTCAAATTTATCTGCAAACTATCTACACACCCCTCGAAATATACGGACTAACTTATATCCAAATCGACCCAGCTGTTTAGCAGGTATAAAAGCAAAGCAACGGCTTGCATTTTTATTTTTAACTAGCGGAACTGGCAGACATTGTCCTGTCCGAACGTTTTTTAACTTACTATGAACTGTGTTGTATTATAATATTATTGCCATCCCCGTTCCGTTCCATTCCCGTTTCATTCCATCTCAGTCCCGGTCCCCGTTGCCGTCCCCGTTCCATTAGAAATAATTTAAAATGGTACTTAAATAATCTAATTTTCCCGGCATATTTCTAAATTTTACTTTCATAAGAATCTTTTTCTGAAAACAACACACAAAAAAAAAGGAATTAGTGAAATCGGTCCAGCCGTTCACGCGTGCTGTCGTGACGAACGGAAATTAGGATCCATTTTTATAAATATTATATTTATAGACACTTATAACATTTCGTTACCTATCTCTAATAGAATCGTATCCTTTACACATTAATGTAATATTTTAGGCGTGTACCAAAGCCTAGTCGCGAATTTAGTTCACTCTGGTAGTTTTATATAGATTTTTAAATCATTATTTTCTACAATTGATATCATTCAATCACACGCAACTCTAGATTCTTCTTTTGTCTAACGTGCACAGATGTCTCTTCGAGCACTCACATGTTCGTATAATTAATGTATATAACATATAAAGTAACGCATCCCCTAACAGGTTCTTATAATCTTAGTTGTAGTATTAAAAAAACACTAAATCATTCTAGTATTATTGCCTCATTGTAATACAATATTTTACGACAAATCTTTTTCAGTTGTAGCAACACGCGTGTGGAATGCACTACCCGACAATTTAAGACATATTTCTCGTTTAAACACATTTAAACAGAAGCTGAAACAGCATTATCTTTTAATTACGACATAGATTTATATATGTATATAAAAATATTCTATTAATTATTCTTGTAGTATATGAATTATAAATAATTATGTATTTATTGTTGCATATATTATGTTATTTATTGTATAATTATGTATTGTAGTATGTCGTTATGTATATTGTATTTTTACTTCATTATATCCTATAACTTTATTGTATTTACTGTACCTACACCTCTTCTCTTCGCATTAATCTCCTACTATTTAAGGGTTGCTGGTAGAAATCTCTTTGAAGAGAAAAGTTATCCATTGTTATAAAAAAACTCTGTTACATATTTTAAATTTGTTATGTTTGTACAATAATTGTAAATAAATAAATAAGTAGTTAAGAAAACATGTTTTTTTAAATGTACTGTGGGCATGTCTATTGTTAATAAATAATTAATTAAATCGCAGTGTTACCCAAAATAAAGAAATTCCGATTTCATATCAGCAGCATGTAAATGTATATAAAGTCATAAAGCTTTATATACATTGATATGTGACAATAGATATAGATTATGGCAGTATTATGGGAGAAATAGTCAATATTATTTATTTTTTTAAGTTATATTTAATATTGTACGTAAATTATCCAATTATTTCATAAGCTTTAGCAGATATTACTAATCTACTAGCGCTATCTATTTTATCTAGATTTTTTTTTAAATATGGTGCTTTTATAATAGCTCCCTTATAAAAGTGTTGAAGACGCGAAGTCAATCTTTTTGCCCATCTCAAAAAGTGCGCTACGCGCCTCAAGAAGTGTTTACTTCAAAAACAAAAGTCACAGCGTCACCTTGTTATCGGAATTTAAAAAAAAAACTGAACCCAGCAATGTATATATATATCCGCTAATGATGCAATAAAAATAAATGTCCCCATTAAATATCCCCATCAATCTCGACATTATTTCAAGCAGGCCAACGTCTGTCGGGTCCGCTAGTGTATATACTAGTGAGTACCTTACCTTTAGGAGTTGTTCCCGTTGTTTCCTTCTTCTTTCAATGATTTGTTCCACAGACTCTTCCTCATCATCAGTATTAACAGATATGTCAAGTTCTTCATCGCTTGAACTTGGCACTATTTGCGCAACTTCGTTTGTTGTATTCTAAAACAACATTCACACATTTTATTACTAGATTTTTATTCCTAAATTGAATTTAAATATTTAGAAAAAATATATAAACAACGGTAGTAATTAGTATTTATTTAATATAAAACTTTGTGCTTACCCTAACTCTATCTTTATTTTCTGCCTTATAATTTTTTTCCCGTTCCCGTGAACGCGGTCTATTTCTATCTCTACTTCTTTCCCTTGACCTACGATCTCGTTCCGAATACTTTCTATCGCGACGCGAAAGTGGCGATCGATCCCGTGATCGTCGACTACGTACTGTGTCTCGATCACGTCGTCGTAATTCTGAAGAACGACGTTCTCTTTCTCGATCTCTATCTCGCTCCCTGTCACGTTTTCGCTCTCGATCTCTCTCACGTTCCCTTTCTCGCTCTCTGTCACGTTCTCTTTCCCTATCACGTTCCCTCTCTCTGTCTCGTTCTCTTTCTCTATCTCTATCTCTATCCCTCTCTCTCTCACGTTCTCTTTCTCTTTCTTTTTCACGTTCACGTTCTCTGTCAGCCTCAGCTTTACGACGTTCTCGTTCTCTACGCTCCCTATATTCCTTTTCTTCTAATTTCTTTTCCATTTCCTTTCTATTTTCTCTATTTATTATTTCTCTTAAATCTTCTTCTTGCCGCCTGGATCTAATTTTATCTCTGTCGGAAGACTTGTCCTTACTGGACTTGTGTTTACTACTTTTAACTTCTATTCTATCTGGTTCTTTTTTATCTTTCTTAAGCAACGGTGTCTTAATTTCTTCATCATGTATAAATATAACTTCATTATTTGTTTTCATTTTACGAGTACCTTCATCTTCACTTTTATCTGAATTATAAGCAACTAGTCGAGCCTGTAACAATTCTTTTTGTTTCATTAATTCTTCCAAATCCAAATCATCCTCAATAACAGTAAGTTCAGGACTAGCACAATCTTCTTGATAATTTTCAGCCTCAGAATTGGATGATATAATTTCTAAGGTATTATCCTCAATTTTCTTTGAACTATCATTTCTACTACTGCTACGTGATTTAGCAGTAGGTGCATTACCATTTTTGGTTTTTGGTGTTTCTATAGACGGCGTGTCAATTGATGATTCTTTTTTTAAGGGCTTGCATCGTCTAGATTTCTTAATTAATTCTTCAACATCAGACAGTGAAGTTTCGCTCTCTATTTTAGGACTTTTTTGCTTATCTTTTTTTGATTTTTTCTTTTTCTTATGAGCTTTTTGATCCTCTTCTTCAGTTAATCTCTTGCGTTTCTTATGTTTCTTCCCCTTTTTCTTTTTTATACTTTCATCTTCATGGATCCCGCCGTTTGTAGATTTCTCTAAATCAACTTTAGTTCTGTAACAAATAAATAAATGTAGGCCATACTTACTACATCGTAGGTTTTTATTCTTTCTTCTTCCACACCATTTACTACACACTTCACAACTCTGTAATATTGATATATGACTTATCAGTTAAGGAATATTTACATATATTCATTTATACCTTAGTACAATTCACACCTTGTTTTAACTTTAGCTTGACCATTAAGTTGTATACATATGTCTATGAAACAGTTTGAGCTTATCATTTTAATATAAATATATTGTTAAACATATCATTGAAATAGAAGGATAATAATTAAAAAAGCGTTAAAGATTCCACATGACAGTGTCAAATAGATTGATTTATATGACATGATAACACATGATACTGGCGAGAAACTGACATATTTAATATTAATAGGCTGGTCTAGCTATAAACAATGTTTTCATGCATTTGAATTTGGCTGAGTTGATAGCAGTAAACAGAAACAGACGTCAAAAAACCATATAGGGAGAATCCTTGCACCCTCTAATGTACCGCCATCAAATATGAACTTTTAATATACACGGTTTTTTGGGGCTTTAGTAAAATTCGGTCGCGTTAGATTAAGATAAGTTAATTACATAGAGATACATAAGTTTACAATTAAATGAATCTGACGAATTCAGCGTCAAATAAGAAAATGGGAGTCACTAAGTTATAAAAATAAATGCTGCTTGTCAAATATTCGAGCGCGATTAATTTCATTTTATTGTGAAGGAAATTCTTTAAAGACAACGGAAAAAATATAACCTGACCATTTTCTCAAGGCAATGTAGCTAAAATCATCAATAACGTCGAGAGCTCAGGCTTCAGGCGTTATTAACATCATGATCTTACCTTAACATAACCTTTTAGGCGCTTTTGCACCTAATCTACGTAATTCAATAGATCCCCACATGCTTTAGTGACTACAAATTTAGTATCACATGCTCCTCTTCAATAAGAGTAATATATATAATGGATCATAGTGTGATATTATCAATCAATGCAGCCACATGTTCTCTACAACATGTTATAATGAAACAGCCTGTTTGATCTATATAGATAAAGTTAAGCTGTATAGGACTATATCTGTATAGCTGTATAGATATATATCTGAGCAAATTACACAGACACTCAGGAAACAAAAAATGTATGTTGCATTTAGGACTAACACTACGCTGATAAAACTCTGCAATAGTGAAAATAAATAGAGGCAGTTTAAATCAAGGGTCTATAAAAGAAGGTTTATAATTAAGTGTCCTGAATGCAACAGCACCTACATAGATCAAATAGGCCACTCCTTTATAATGTATTATAAAAAACATGTGACCGCATTTAAAAATAATAACCCTCAAGTCTCATTTTGCAAAACATCTGTTGGCTAGTGTACCAGGGACCATTCCTTTGAAATCCTACAAAGCTGCGATAAAGGTGTTCAATTACATCTGTTGAAACTATTGGAAACAGTTAAACATAACGAAGCTGGTAGGATAGGTTTGGTAAATGATGAAATTTCTCAAGCTTGCAACTACTTAAAATGTTTCAATTAGTGCTAAGGTAGTGGGTTTGCCTGAGATACACATTGTATGCTGTGTTTTTACTACATCTTATTATGAATAAACTTTGTAGTCTATCTCCTGATGATGTTTCAGTGTCGAAGTGAAACGCGCGTTGAGGCACATCAGAAAGTGTAGTGTAATTCGTGTAAATAGTTTAAGTATAAATAGTGTAAATCAGTGTAGTGCTGTGCTCTGGTGGCAGTTCGCTGGTGTGGCTTTTAGGTTGTAGCACTGCATCTATTTTCCCTCGTATTTGTTAAAATTTAAGCATAATAATTTTACATTTCATGGACATACTACATTTTTTTTGTGTTTAAGAAATTTTTAGAATTAAATGGAACTATTTCCATCAAAAATTAAATAATGTTTCTTGTGAATTACAAAAAACAGTTTATTGAAGAATTATGTTTAATTATTCTGATTCATAACAGATTTTGAAGTAATTTGAATTGACTCAATTCAATTGGATTTATAATTTTCAAAATAAATATAGCATAGCATAAATTAGGTCTCACAAATTTTTAACTCCTCCTCCCTTCCCTGTCAGTATGTACATTTTTAACGCCTCCCCCTCATCCTTTACTACAATATTAATTCTTTAAACTTACATTATATGTTTAAAATAGAAAGAAAAAATAGTACAATACTCTTTTTTCAAAAATTAAAACTAAATTAAACGATTTTTACCAAGTTGCGGTTCCCATCCCAGCACAGGTTATCCTAGTGAGATATCCAGGAATACATATATTCCAGGTGTTTCCCATAACTTTTAGAATTTTAATCCTTATCACATTTCCTACACCTTCTTCTTGATATGACATCACATAAGATCAAGAAAATAGCAGCAAAGCAAAAAAGCATACAAAAAATGGATAGAGAATCATGGCTAAATATAAATATCTTTATTAAAGATATTTATATTTAGCTTTTGAAACCTCCTATTGTCACACAATGTCATATTAAGACAATAGCCTCCCTCTCTCTTTAAGGTGAAAACAATTAGCGTGATGATTTAAGCCTATAGCTTTTCTCGATAAAAGAGCTATCTAACACTGAAAGAGTTTATCAAATTGGTCCAGTAGTTACTGAGATAAATGTGTTCAGGTAAAAAAAAACAACCAAACTCTTCAGCTTTATATATATGAGTATAGATTAAAATACACTATAATATGTAAATTACATTATCTGTATATAAATATATGAAGCAAAAATTTTTGGAACCATTTTACCAAACATGCGCTGATGGTGGGGTATTAAATTTTTCACAACTATAGTTTATATAGAGGAGGGTGCGCGAATACTAATATTATTATAAAATATGCATTACAAATAAATTTTATTATTACAACAAAATCATATGCAGCACCATGCCAAAAGTTTACACAAAAGATGTTGCTGCTTACTATACAATTGTGTCAAAGCGATATGACAACTATGACAAAATAACAATATACTTTATTCATTATGACATTTATCCTTCTTAATGCCGGAGCCAGACATAGCTCAAAGTGTCATACTTCAAAACTTTACACAGCTACACAAATTCCCCCCAGCCACACAACATGATCATTCAATTGAAGCTACGTCTGGCTCCAGCATAAGAAGACGACCTTTAAAGTTATAAAATTGACAAATAGATATCATTGTCCTACGTATAAAAATTTTTTCATAGCATAAGCATATGGTATGCAAATCTAAAGATTTCTGGCCAAGTTTTGACCAGTCGACAACCTCTAGTTAATGCAAATATTTGTAACTAAAAATACAGTAATAATTAAAATGGCATATAAATTCAGATAATTATAGTTTATACTAAATACTTACTCCTTCCCCATATTTATATTCCACAAATTAAGGCAAAATCCTGAAACAAAGAGTTAATTTTAAAGGTTAGACACTTCTGAATTATACAAATTAAGGTTATAATAAAATGAATTTAAAATATTCTACAATGTACATGCAAAAATATATTGTACAAATGAATCCTTTACTTCAATTAATTTGTTTTAAAGATACATTTAATATAAAGTCGCCTATTTAGCACTTTTTAATTGTTTAAATGAACAAGCACAATATGATTTCTATGTTATATATCAATGCCTCTTAGTCTAAAAATATGCGAATTTTCCAAAATGACTCAAGGCAAAATATATTATTGTGTATCTCTGGACGAGAATAAATGTCTCACAGTAAAATTTTCATAAATATACGCCGCCATTCGGAAATATTTTCGTTATAGACGCGAGATATTAAGGCTTGAAATTTCAATTCATGTGCATGGCCATTTATCTATACTTAATATTTATAATTTAATTTCTCTATACTTAACTATGAATGAACTTGGTACAATGTAATAAATATTTCGCTAAGCTATAGATACATAAAATTTTAGCAATGCTAGTGTATTTACAAAGCCAGTGACATTAAAAATCATACTTGTGTAGACTACCAGAACAAAGATGTAAATATAAGTGTAACTGAATTTCGTAGAAAATTTGTAACTCAGAATATTACTTCAATAATTCTAAATAAAGAGTAGTTCTTTACACTTTCTTAAATTCAACTTATGGGTAATATCGTAAATTTTAATTCTACGTGACATTACCATACAGAATACAGATTACACCACAGATCAAAGAAAAAGGAATTTAAGGGTTGCCGAGTTTGAAACATTGAACATGAAAATTCTTTTTGTACTGCCGGATTGAATTTAGCTGATCAGACTGATTAGTTAATTATAAAAATAGTCTCCCGATAACTTAAATTAAATACTAGCGGGTTAAGATAAATTTACAAAATGGGTCTATTCAAAGATGTATCTAAATAATTTTATTTAATAAAAAAACAATATTGATTTGCGTCCCTAAAAGTGTTGCCCCTAAAAGTGTTAACAATATTGATTTGCGTCCCTAAAAGTGTTAAACCGAACTTCTGATGTTTTGAAAATCAAAATACCGTATTGTGGAGATAAAAATTCCCTGCAAATTTTATGTGAAGAGGTGTATTTTGATTTTGTCAAAATAAAGGCAAAGCTAAAAATATTTGAACAACGATCAGATATTCGGTGATCATCTGAAATGAACTCAGATTAAATACGTACTTTAATCTGAGCTATAATTTGTCTATGATTTATTGTAGTTATGTAGTACTACCTGGTGGCTGGCATGAGCTTTTGACGTTTACGAATTTACGATTGAGTTTTTAATTTCGTCCGTGTATAGTATACATACACATAATATATATTATTAAATATTTTAGTTTTGTAATATTCTATTTAATGGTGACATTGAAATAGTTACTAAAGTAAATTTGGTCCACCAACTCCTGGATTACATTGAAAATGGCCAAACTGAAACGATTCTGTTGTGACGTTGAGACTGGAGAAGTTATCACGTATCAAGTAAACGAGGAAACTGGGGAGCCATCTGTCGTAAACAAAATTCCAAATGTTTATACTGGAGTGAGATCAACAGTAACTCGGAAATTCACAAAATTTCCTGGTGGCTATATAAGCAAAACAAAAAAGTTTCAAGATCTTAAGGAAAAAATTATCAGTGGAGCAAATACAACAAGCCCAAGAATGTTGCTTCTAATACCCACCTTTATGGTATTTCCAAGTCTTACGTGTATGATATTAATGTTATTAGAAATAATTTTGCATGTCAGATGTCATAAGAAGAACAAGAATTTAAAAGACCCAAATTTATATTACCGAAGTCCATTTCATGTAATCACAAGCACATTTTGTGGTTGGTGTAGAGAATGTGATATGGCCTCCAAGATTGGCCAAATACAAGACAAAAGAAGATACAGATATGATTATCTCAGAGGTGCACTTTGAATAAGTATAAAAAGTGGGAAATTTATTTAAGATATCTTTTTACCTAATATTTTGAAAGAAAAGATAATATTAAATGATATAATCAATGCTGCAAATGTAATAAGGAAAATATTCAATTATTAATCAGCGAACACATAACAATGAATAATTTTACCCTTTGAAAATGTGTAAATATACATGTTGTTTTATATGTATTCTTTAATACAATTAATATATCCACATAAATAGATGACTTTTTATGTATAAAATATTTGTACTTGTACTCTTAGTTACTTTTGCTGTTATATGATACTAAAAATTTTTAGTGTTGACTTCAAACTTCTTAAAAAAGTATATCAGCCAGCATTTTAGTATTTAAAACATTTAATGACTCTTATAAGGCTGTGGATACATCTCATAACTAACCCAATAAGATTCTATATTCTATTATATTTATCCTGTTTTCAGGCAATGAGCCATTCTAATGAAATTATTTTTCTAAAAATAGATTTACTGGTTACTTATTGCCACAGTAACGTTTAAAGACAATTCAAAACATACAAATATGAAAAATGAAATTCTGTAACTGAATCTCTGTTATGTAGGAATATTCTGAAGAAATTATTTTTGTGATTTTTATTTAAAACACTATTATATTGTGACATTCTGATATGACTCATTTGGTTCATCAATTCCATTATTATATGAGTAAGAGATTGTTACATGTCTCATTGGGGGAAAATAGATACATTAAAAATAAAAGACAGTTGCATATGTACCAAAGTGCAATAAAAATTTAAAGTCTGTCTTATATACACTCTTGTCCATTTTGCCTATCTTAATGATTGTTATATAAAATCTTGATGTGAATCTTTTCATATATATATTTACACTCACCTCAGATACCTTTAGTGTGACTCTTGTGTTGTCTCTAGAGTAATCTTTCAAAATGTTTTCTTTTACCTATTATGTATTGTTGTAAAATAGCATAAAATGTGGTCAACATCACTAAGTTGTATTTTTAATAAACCATATGTTTTAAGTGTACCCAGCAAGTTGCTATTGTTTTCAAATGGAATGTTTTTGAGAATTATGGTAAATATGTACTATGTCTTATAGATGTGTCATCGCTACATTAAAGTAAATGCATGTGTGTTTTGTTGTTATTCTTTCTATTACTGAAGCAATAGTAATACAATTTTACTTATGTTCAGAGGTACATATAAAGATCTAAGATAACTTTCCTTTGTATCTATTGATAAAATCTACACTATCATAAGTAATGCTGTAGGCAAAAGCTAGCTCTTTCACTAGTGCTCTATGTCCTTGATTCAATCGGCATTAGTTGAAGCAATTACATTTGTAATGACAACAAATATTAATACTATGATAGAGTACCAATACTTCTCTAACTAAAAGTTTCTCAGTAGAATCAGGTGTTGCTTTATGGGAACTCATGAGACAAGCAAGGTAAATTAGATTAGATCATTTTCCTTGCTCTAGATATAGTAACTCTATTAGACAATAAGAATTATAAGGGGAAATTGGGTTCAAAACAAATAGAATAAAATAATTTAACACTAATTTTATGTCAATATAATTAATATATTTTATGTAAGAGACAGACATATATATTTTATAGGTCCATGGTTAAATGGTGTTGGTCGATGTAGTCAGCTATAAGAAAGAATTCGTTCCTTAAATTCTAAGAAGAGAGTCATTAGGAACTACCTATTAGTCGCTGACTAATACCATGAAATTAGGTGACAGTTTTTGAGAGATTAATGACTTTTCGCTGGGCACCCTAACTTTATTGACTAAATGGAAACTAATGTTTCTATGTTTTTCCTTGTAACATTACCTAAAATTTGCGTTTTCGCTTTTACGTATTAAGAGTAAACTTTCATTAGAAATCCCTTGTAATAATATAAAAAAAATAAGTAAACTATTTTTATTATGACTATACAAACAGACACTTCAATTATATTTAAATTGTTGTGATATAATTAAGTTGTTTCGTTCCTGCTGGAGAGTACAGTACGGCCGCCAAACCACTTTATAAAGATTTGCAAGAAGCTACAGTATTTGCAGGTGGCCATAGGTTATGGTGTGCTTTGGCGGCGGATTCGGTGGTGTAGCTTTCGGGTTGCAGCATTGCACCGATTTTCCCTCGTATTATTTCGCGGATTTAAGCATAGTAGTTTAGTATTTCATGCACGAACTCTTCAGCTTTATATATTACTGTAGATACATATATTAAGTATATATGACCATTTTTTGTTCACATAAATCCTTACAAAGAGTAATTTAACTAGTTGGATGAAAGTTACACTGTTTTTCTTTTAAACTTACATCATGTCCGTTATTATTATTTATCATAGCTGGGTATATTTTGTTTCTCGCACGTGAATTTATTATCCATTATTATTTAATTAGAAGTAGCGCCATGCTTGTAGCCGAATTGGGCCGGCGCGCCCGGGTACCAGTACCTCTTTCTCACATGAGATCGGCGTAAAGTGGCGGCAATGCTGTCACGTCTAGTGATGGTGTTGCTCGAAAACAGCGAGGCATATAATTTTATTAACATAAAGTATTGTGCATAACAGGTGGCTGTAACTTCTAACATAGGCATCAAGGTGTTTGTCTACATTAGAAAAAAAAACGTCCATGTGTCATATAGTCTGCAGTATAATATATTTATTTATATAAAGATGAAATTTGGCTAAGAGGTAGTTTATAGACATCCGTTAATAACGGATTTTTCGATAAGGCCAAATTAAGGAAATCAAGAAAAAAAGTCACGGGAAACAGCTAGTAAAATATAAAAATTAAATAGAAACTAACACAAAGTATTTAATTTGAAACTCTTAGTAACAAAGCTAAATATGATATGATTTAAATATATACATAAGATATCTATCCTTATTTAATTATCATTTTGCTGAGATTAAAAACTATGTTTCAATTTTACAAATTCGAATAAATAAAATCTGAAAACTCTCTCGCCATCTCTTTCTAAAAAGTTGTACCTATATCAATTAAATTCTAGATTTTTGGCTTTTATCTATGCCAACTGGGCATAATTTATTCCGCCAATATCACGTTAGAGGACAAAATAAAAGAGACTGACCGGTAAAGGGTGAAATAAAACCTAAATTTTGGCTCATTATGAAATAGCAGAAATGTCGGTGTTAGAGCGGAAATATACGTACCCATCTCGTTCACTATGTTACGATCTAGTGCCAGTCAGTAATTTATTGACACCGTCGTGCCAAGTCTGCTTGATATTTTTTATAACTACCTTCAAATCGGGGCAGGACACAGTGTTATATTGGTGAGGATAGGGTTGTAACATCGGTGCACTCATCAACCCATCAGGAAGAGCCAGAAGAGATCCCAGAAATGTGACAGCAGCCGTGCGGGGACACTGAAATAAAAAGCGATGTCACATCAAGGGGGAGGGAAAAGTAAATTAAAAATTTATAAAAAAAATATACAAAGTATAGTCCAGTCAGCTTAAAGTCTCCTACATCATCTGCAAGTAAAGTGTCGAGTAGCTTAATCGATACCTTGATTTATATATTTCTTAATAATTTATTCTCCATACATAATTCTACAATATTCATCATTTCTCAACACAATTAGTTCAGAGCTTTATTGTTTTTCAACACATTACATTTTTTCCATACACATTTATCCAAAGATTATTATTCGATACATTATTCCGCTATACATTATTCCTCCATTCATTATTTCGCCATATATTATTCCTCCAAACATTGTTCCCAAAAGTGACTGTTATAATACAATTTACTTGTTTGTAACGCTCTATTGTAAAGCTGGGAATTTGGAGTTACAACTACTTACGTAGGAGGTATGTACTTAAACTACATTTTAAACTCACGCGGACGAGCTCGTGGGTTACAACTAGTATTATATTAAAGTTACAACAACAATTTTATATGTCTCTGGACTAATATTTGTTTCTTAGTAAAGAAAAAATCTATCCAAATATAAACACTTCGGAATATTAAATAGAAACCTTCACCTTAAGCAGATAAGCACTTTAAAATGAGGAAAAAATGCAAATAAAATCGATTTAATCTGCAGGATTGTTTATTGACCAGTTCTTATTTCATGTGACACTATACCATTGTTTATTAGATTGTAAAAATATATATTGTAAAATAGATTGTCTGATTATATTCAATTTTGCGTTTTTTGTCTCATTTTCGTTCACAGAATACAAAATTACTCAAGCTTTCGTGGATTCGAGTCCCCTAGTGTCCCTAGCTTATGATGGATTTTCAGTCACGTCTAATTACTGCAAGGCCGCGGCCACCTCTGGAGACAGGTGACGTGGAAGCATGTTCTCTGATTCAGTCACTATAGGAATTCAAGCAAACATTAACATGTTATTCAATTTGAGGAGGTCATAGCTTACGAAACCAAGTGGTCTCTTTAGAGTCCTATCGCTTTATACAAATGCGTTTTTTCAAAATTTCACGCAGCATAAGAACGGTATAGTTAGGTTTGTTTTTATTAGAAATATTTTTTTTAATAAAAACAAATCGACTTCAAATTGTCAGTACAAGACCAAGTTGATATAAAGAGAGAGAGCACACGGGAAGCACTAATAAAAAATAAATCAAAATCAGTTTACCCAGTCGAAAGTTCTGAGGTAGCAAACCAAAAAAATACAGTCGAATTGAAAACCCCCACCTTTTTTGACGTCGTTTGATACATAACTGTAAACATTGATATGTTGACCACTGATTAGGCCACGACCTCCTCAAAAATTGTAGAGATTTTGGGTTTCTAGGGATGATGACTGACGACAGTCACTCTCCATACCCCGCCTCAAACTAGCAGACTAATGCTAGGTGAAAGATTTAAATTGAATACAATAAATTATAAATAAAAATATTTTTTCCGTTTTTAATACCGGAGTCAGACATAGCTCAAAGAGTTTGTACATATTTATCTTTGAAGACTACAAAGTTCTACAAAACTTTGAGAAGCTACACAAAGTCCCCGGCCACGCTACATGATCATTCAAATGATCATTCAAATGAAGCTATCTCCGGCATAACTGCAAGAAGTTCCATTATATAATTTACTTTCAACTAGAAATCGCACAAGTATAAGTTTTGGCAAACATAACGTTAACAACTCTATGGATTTGGTTGCCAGCTTCGGTATTCCTCAAATTGAAATTACTTTTGTCTATGGTACCCGCGCACAACATAACACTATGACCCTTAACGTTGGCATCTATAGAGGTGGCCATTGCTTCATCCAGAAGTGATTCGCAGTTTTGCAGCGCTGAAACAATATATACATATTTTATATTATATAGCATGTAATTAAAGTATATGTTATTTTTTATAACCCATAATATAAGCACTGAACTATGATAAAACGTTTTTTTTAAAGATTAAAGGGAAAAAATGTAAAGGATTTAATTGTAGGTCCCTTTATATATTTCTCTTTCTTTTCTACCGTTATTTAGTGGTAAAGCCGTAACCGGTTGAATAATAATAATAATGAATCATTTATTTATTTCAGACACATAGATTAAAAAGAAAATCATAATCAATATTAGGGACGGCGTTTTCTACGAATTTAATTATTGTTTATTTTCCAATCCGAGAAGGCAAGAGAGATCACGAAATTGTGTGATATTATTTTATTGTGTATATGTCACCGTTAAATTGTAATATATCTCGCGAGATTGTAAACCGTTGAAAGATTGTGAAGTCAATATACGGCTTACAATTTAATCTATCATTTTTCGGTAGATTATAAAGTATAAAAGTGAAATTGTTAAAATATGTACGTAACATAAGTAAGTAAAGACGAAGTTCCTTAGTTCCTCGGGAATTTCGTCTTTTCTCCCGAAGTTTTTTTTCGGAAAAACTAAATAAAAACAAAAAATGACTTTCTAACCTATCCATAACATATCTTCTTCGTCGTTACACTCTTGACAGAGCGGTCGTGGCCATCACGGATTTCCAGGAGCAGCTGTTATTTTTTTTTACGTTTGCTCGCCATTTTACCTACTAGCTGATAGTCTAGGCACTCATGCAAGGGACTAAACTTTTTGATGCGGGTGAGAAATAAACAGTAGATAAGTAAATGAATTATTAAATAATAAAAGAATTTATATAAAATACCAGCATTTGCACACCATATATTTGTTTTTCTACTCAATTTGGTTTTTTAAACAGAAATAGGGGAAGTTGTGGACGAGATTCGCTCAGGATAGAGGAAGATGGATGAAGAATGGGCAGGTCTTTGCCTAGCAGTGGGACACAATAGGCGATTAAAAAAATGATTATATCAAAATGGGTCCATTTAAGTTCTATGAAATAATTTTCATTAAAAAAAAAGACACAAATTGCGTCAAAAAAAATTGTCGGTAAACCTCGTGTCGCTTAATTTATGCCGTTCATGAATTTAATTAATTAAATTTCTTTACATGTTGTTATCTTAATATATCTATGTTAAGGACTAGATGTGAAATATGCTTTATAAGCAAATAAAAAAAAATTAAACATACTCTCTTAAATAGTAATATACATTGATCAAAATTATAATAGTGGAACCATTTTGTTATGTCTTTTTTATGTTGACATTTTTCTAGTCACAATAATATTTCGCTAAGGAGTCAGGAATTATTTGTGTGTTCGATAATTTTTTGGTTTCAATTTTTAGACTATGTGCCAAATTTGATACTCCTCCGTCCGCGCATATGCCGTAAAATGGTACCGAAAGTTTTCGCATAACTTATTAATATATATGTAAATTTATTTCAAGATTTTATGAACACACACTTTAATTTCATACATTTGTATAACTCGAATATGATGTCCCTGCGCTTACAGTGGCATACGGTAGCAATTAGAGACAACAATCGCCCGAAATTCTACTGATTTAAACA
Organism: Charaxes varanes; assembly: GCA_024363005.1. NCBI lineage: Eukaryota > Metazoa > Arthropoda > Insecta > Lepidoptera > Nymphalidae > Charaxes > Charaxes varanes. The sequence goes on along the minus strand of JANCMC010024156.1, from coordinate 38,654 downwards.
ATCTTGACGAGACTTTATTGTCTACACGGCTGGTCTAGTTTAACTACACATTGTCGGAGCGTTCAGTGGTATCTGTAGTATTTGTGTCCGAGGTTTTAGGCTCATTTTTTCTGGATATCCCATTTTGTGTTATAATAAAATATTACACTTTAACTTAATATTTTTAATTAGCTTTTTGGGCAAAGGCTTCTTTCCTCTCGGTCTACTTTTCTCTTTACTGGATCAGTCTCTTCCACGACTTCCCCATAATTGCAACGAAATCCTCGCGCCACCTCTTCCTTCATTAATATATTATCGCATCTTATTTATATCTTCACATTTTTTACTATCATCGTCCAGCCATTATCCATCCACTGCTGGATATATCCTCTTCTAAAGAGCGCCATTTCATTCTATCCTATTTATTTACTATAGATGTTAGACCATATTTATTTCTCAGAAGCTGCTAACATATCTACGAGCTTTCTGTGTGAGATTCGGTAGTCACCGAGATATATCACTTGTATGTGTGCAACTATTTATGCAATTTTGTAAAGTACAGTACAATAAATTTGAAGTCAGGTAACTTGACTGAAGTAATCAAGAATATAGCTTCTCACAGGCGCCGCACACTCGCTTTCTCACTAAAATAAACAGAGCTAAACAGACAGAAAAAAGAAAGGTATATGGTGATGGTGTTAGTCACTAAATAGTCGAACGAACGTTGATGAGCGAAGTTAAAATAATAAACAACTACAATATGTTCAACAATGTGTTGGTGACATATTTTTTGCAAATTATATAAAAGATATTGTATTATAGTAATATTACTAGCGGACCCGGCAGGCGTTGTTCTGCCCAAATGCAAGCTATTATATCTTTCAAATTGGATCAAACTGAACACGGCGTGCAAATTTAATTAAAATCGGTTAAATAGTGACGCCACCTGGCTGACCACCAGGTGGCTGGCAAAAACTGGATGCGTGTAGCCGAAGATCGGGTTAAGTGGCGCGCCATGGGAGAGGCCTATGTCCAGCAGTGGACTGCTACAGACTGCTGATGAAATAGTGACGTGACGACGTGACGACGTGACGACGACGTGACGCGTAATTTATGCATATTTAGATTTGGTTTGTCATTCTTTACCGCTGTGTGTTCACACCAGTGATTCTCAGCTTTCTGTTTGCTGCTGTAATTTTACTATCGCTATGAAACACTTAACTCTTTGATGTGACCAGCCGCATTCAGCTTTTATGCCTTTACGAATTAAACTGCGGGATTTTTATCGTTAAGATGGGAGATATGGTAAGCGTTGGATTGTGGAGCACGTGCTCTGATGTTTACAGCTCGACATGAAGCGTAAGTGGGTGGTTCCGGGTTTGTATTGTTTTAATTGGTACATTTGTTTGATGCGTTTTGTACGTGCGCAATGTTGGTACAATCGACATTGCCGAAACCGGTCAATGTATTGTGAATTAAGTGACATTACGAAGTAAACCGAGGGTTTATTATCGTTATGATGGGAGATATGGTAAATGTTGGATTTTGGAGCACGTGCTCCGATGTTTACATCTCAACGTGAAGCATAAATGGGTGGCTTCAGGTTTGTATTTTTTTAATAGGTACATTTGCTTGATGCTGTTTGTACGTGCACAATTTGGTACAATTGACAATGCCGAAATCGTTTAATATTTATTAGTTACTAGCTGTTTCCCGCCACTTCATCCGCGTAAGCTTGCAAGAGGTCTTAAACCTCCTAAATCTGTTTTTACCGTAGGTCTACTAACCATAAACTGCCTCCTTGCTAAATTTCATCTCTGTACGTCCCGTTGTCTTCGAAATTTCGTGATGTGACCTTTCGCTTATATATATTAGTTATAAACAAACTACTTTTAGATATTTTTATTTTACCACACAATCATATGAAATACTATCTACATATATAAAAGAAAAATGTCACCTAACAAGAAATCACGAAAACCGCGGGACGTACAACGATGAAATTCAGCAGAGAGGTCGTTTTTGAATAGTAGACGTAGGGGAGAGGTAGTTAGTAAATGTTGATGAATGACATTTAGTGTACATAGACCGACTTCACTTCTATCAGTTAGAAAGGATCAGATCAGACTAAATTCCACAACTATTTGTAGTGCTAGAATAATCTATCTTTTATCTCAATATCTATGTATATCTAAAGTTCACCTAACACGTAATTTCAAAAGCCGCGTGACGTACAAAGACGAAATTTGGCAGGGAGGTAAAAATACTTTAAAAAATGGCCTTAGAATTAGGAACAAAAAAATAAATCTATTAAAATATCACCTAACTTTAGGCGGACGAAGTCATGGGTAACAGCTAGCTAGTATTAAATAATCTTTATTACATAAGTCATATATTACACTCTAATATGAAGTAAAGGAATATTGAGTGAAAATGCACAAAGTCATTGTATAGAGAAAAGCAATTAAGATCATTTCAGAGATCGAGCTCTAACAAAGGACGGATTAGGCGGATTTTCAGATTCTGCCCAGTAATAACATTGACCATGAAAATAGCAAAGATTATTACGTATCACATAATATACTATGCAAAATGTTATTTTAAGGATAAAATATGACGAATTATTTGACGACACGATGACCGACCTTCTGTAGTAGAGAATTAAGAAAAAGAAGAAATAGAAGTCTATAATTTTTGACTAAAATATGTTATATTTTCTAATCAACTTGGATTAATAACTAGTGGACTCGGTTCCTGCCCGAACGTTGGTCTACTTACTATTAATAATAATAATAATAATACCATTCCCGTTCCTGTTCCCGTTCCCGTCCCCGTCCCTGTTCCCGTTCCCGTATTATTAGAAATAACGAATGATTATGAATCATTCCTGCTTTGTGGAGCGGTAATATTTTATGAAGAAAGATCTTATCACTCAAGATAGAATAGTTCAGGATATATTTTTTACTTGCTTCATTACTTTTTACTTGATCTAATGCCGGAGCCAGATATAGCTTTATCAGAATAATCATTCCAATAATCAAGTGTGGCCGGGGACTTTGTGTTGCTGCGCAAAGTTTTGTAGAACTTTGTAGTCTTCAAGGACAAAAATATACAAACACTTTGAGCTATGCCTGGCTCAGGCATAACAACCCTCTTTCAAAATATTCCAAAAAATATGAAAATATATCAATTTCGCTTTTATTATTTTGTATAAAGGTAAAGTTATTTTTATTAATTGATTTTAAAGAGTTCTGTTTTTTTTTTTAAAAAGGACTATTTTTTTTATTTTCAATTCAAAAAATATTACCTGTAAAACGATGGCTTGGATAGCGACACAGATAAAAAGTAGGGAGGATTCAATTTTAGCGTAATGATCTATTAGCCTTCCTGGATAAATGGGCTAGCTAAGAATGAAAGAATTTTGCAAATATCCTGACATTAGCGTGTTCAGGTAAACAAACAAAATTCGTCAGCTTCATATATTGGTATAGGTTAATATTAATAATTAATATTCAAATATGGACAAGCTTTACGCTTAACACTTCGTTCACGCTGTTTTTGTTCAAATAAATTGTTTTTTGTTACAAGTTCCGATCTAGGATAAAATTATTTAGTAAAAGAATTTCCTTCTGATGTTAGAAACATTTAACTTTGTTCTTATTTACTTCTATGGATAGAGAAATAAATTTTTACTTTTAAATTACTAGCATTTCCTTCGATTTATTTTCGCCTTAAGTGATAATGGAACTACTAAATTGATCAATTCTGACTCACGTCGCAGGACTTCGACCCCATTTTCTTATAACTAGCAACATCCCAGTCTGCTTAAAAATCATTGACTGTCTTTTGTTTTTATCTACAGATCTTCCAGAACCTTACGACTTATATCGCTCAGTGACATTAATCGGGACCCAATATTTGCGTGCCTTTCGAAACACAGAGGAAGTCGGATATTAAAAAACCATTGTTAGAATGGTTTGCTTATCCATTACCTGACAGCGGCAAGAACTGCTCAATTTGAATGAATTGACTCAAATGCTGACTACTGATTAGGCCAAAAACTTCTCGGCTATCTTTATATTATTGCATGTCATACATAATTTTAGAAACCAGACGAATTTCTTAACATTTCACGGATTCAACCTGTGTGCCGGGTCCATCACATTGCAGAGGAAAGAACCATAGCAGTGCCCCGGACTTGTGTCCCAGGTGAAGGTTCAAGAGCACACTCTTTATAGTCCACGTACAGTCGTTCCGTTTAGGCCCTTGATGGTGGACGTCTCTTTGCCGTTCTTGTTTCATCTATCCGCAACAAATAATTTATTTCGGAAATAAGAGGTTACAGATATTGCCATCCTCATCGCATTCTTGAGCGCGCAATGTATCGCGAACATTGGGAAGCAATCGTCAACAAAATGTTGACACTCGAAATAAGTCAACGACTCACGCCGCGCTACTCTTGTTACGTACTTTTAAGTTTTATTTACATTGCGTTTTGATGTAAAAATATTGAAGAAATTTGATTCTGATTTAAAATCACATTGGGACAGATAGTAATAATGATATTATACAGTATTCAGTTTAAAAAGTGTACATTTCAAGAAAAAGCCCATGAAAAATTTCACCACTGGGGAGTCTATAATCATGTACTGAACCCATGGGATGCGTATCCGGTACGATGTCGAAATCGGTCCAGCCGCTTCGAACATTACTCGAAACAAACAAACACACTGACAATCAGACGAAGAGGCAAAAAAAAATTTCACTTCAGCAGCTCAAACATGTAAGTTTTGCTGCGTAAAACTGCGAGAGTCAAAGGAACTGTTTAATTTTTTCAATAAAGGCTGCACTCGGTTTCTGTCTCGCCCTTTTTTAAGGGCGAGCGACAAACGCAAGTCCAAGGAGGTCCAATTTCGAAATTCGACGTCAAAGGAAACACGTCCGGAAACGCGTAAATAAACTAAATTGGAAAGATATTTGTAAAATGGATAACCATTTTTTTTTTAATTAAAATTATTTAATGTATTATGGTATACGAAATTGAGTTATGCATAAATATTTATAGTTAATACTTAACGCATAAGTAATTATAATTATTTCTATTTTCAACATCTGAAAAATAAAATATTTTATGAGACACCGAGGCACATATAGTAGGAAAAAATATGAAATCAGCTATAAAGAAGCATAATATGGAAACAAAGTAAGAATAAAAAATGGCCAAGGGCGTGTTAAGACACGCTTCTATAGAAGGATTCCGTATCTGATACGCTATTAACGTATTTCTTAAATAACTTCAAAAGTTGTTGTTCAATTTCGTTCAGAATAATTTTCCTAATGAGTTTTTATCAGCATGTTCTATCAACATGACAAATTTCAAGTCTCTACGTTTAATAGTTTGGAAATGCTAGGGGAGGACTACCTTACGGACAGACAGACAGACGGACAGAGCAAAGTTATAAGGGTTCCTTGTACGGAACCCTAAAAACACGATAAAATCGCCATAGAACTTAGACGAAATTGCCTCTATAATGATAATTTAGGGTTATTTTATTATTACTGGCATGTGGTGATTATTTAGGTTATTAAAATAAAAGGTAGAGTATTATTAAATCTTTACACAATGTATAGGAATAAAAAAACGCAATCTTGAAAATATTATACGCTTTAAAATATAAACAAAACTCAACAAACTTGATATAACCTTAGTTAATATTATTAATTAACAGTTGAATAAAATTTGCAAAATTACGTATATTTATTTAATTTACTTAATTTGGGTCGCTAAAAACTCTCAAAAAACGGAATGTAAATTCTCATTGGCCAGCATCTCCTCTGTTTATGTCATTTATAAACGGATATATATACGTGACGTAACAAGAATATCGCTTTAATGTATGATTTAAACGCAATTAATTTTTTCCTTTCTGATCCCTACGAAATTTTCATTAACATTATTTTATTATATTTTTTCGAAGTATTCCTAATATTTAAAAAGATTTTCATTATGTACGTTTCCGTAATACAACTCGCGTTTGGTCATCTGAAATAATATTGATAATATCACACAAATATTACGATATTTGTTAACAATACAACACTATCAATTATGCTTGTTATATTTACTACTGTTTATTTATTTGAGATAACAAACAAAACAATAAAGAACTAACACAAACAGACCGATTAATATTATTAAATAAAACTTAGCTAAATTTGTCTAGATTCTAAATAATATAAGATATATAAAAATGAAAACAATTTTTTTTTACAAACAAAATGCATATTTACACCACGCTAACGGAATTCTAATTGCAGCGCCACTTCCGGGGCCAAATATGAATTTTAACTATACATGAACTAAACTAAAAAGACTAAAAAATACATTACAGTCGTTTAAGCGTATTTCAAAAATATAAATATATGTTTGATAAGTTTATGTTTTTTCTAAAAAGCGTTGAATCCTTCCGTAATTATACATGTATACTAGCTGTTTCCCGTGACTTCTTCCGCGTAAAATTAAACTTGCATTACTCCTTAGACCTCCATGGCTCTGGCTGTATCGATAAATCTATTCTTAGTGGATGTCGATTAATTATAAAAAAATCCTTGCCAAATTTCATCATTGTACATCCGGCGGGTTTTTAAATTTCGTATATGTGATCTTTTGTGTATATACTAGCTGTGCCCGAATTTTCATCCGCTTGTAATAAAGTAAAAAATAATAATTCAATTTTTGCGTGATGATATATAGCCCATAGCCTTCCTCGATAAATGAGCTATCTAACACTGAAAGAATTTTTCAAATTGGACCAGTAGTTCCTGAAATACATTGTAACTCTGCCCAATATTATAGACAAGCACAAGGCTAAATACTCGTATATTAGGCCGACACAATAAGCCAGTAAAGTGACATCGCACTCTTAATACTGTCAAAATAGTGAAAAACTTCCTCTATCTCTACATATTTATCTCAATCCCTAGTAGTGAGTACTAGAGGGATATATTATTTTTTTTATTTTCTTTAACGCTTACCAACTAGAGTACATATTTGTTATAAGTATATATACTAAAAATAAAATTGGATCATGCCATTATATGACCCTAACTTACTGGAATGCACATTGTTCCAAAAATAAAATTTTAAACATTGAGCGGACTAAAAATGAAAAAGGGAAAGAAAATGTAAACATAGAAATAAATTTATAATACACAGAGGAATTAGGAGATATTAATTTAAGCGAGAATGTAAATTTACTTATGAAATAGCCGAGATATCGTGTGACATACGAATATAAAATACAAGCTGTTTCCCGCAATTTGGTCCACATATAATTAACATTGTTTTATTAATCAGTCACTTCTAATATACAATTACTGTGTTTCAGTGAAGGAAATGGGAAATGATCCATACCCAACTACAGCTCCGCCACCTTACTCAGCCGCAGCACCCGGCCCAAGCCAACAGACATACGGTATGCCAGGCCAACAAGCATACGGTATGCCGGGCCAACCTCAAGTTACAACGTTCCAGCCAGGCCAAGCCACAGTGATCCAACCAGGGCATACCACAGTGATCCAACCGGGGCAAACCACAGTGATCTCCGGTGGAAGGGTGGTTCCAGCAGTTGTTATTACAAATAGTATGGGTCCAAATCCCACTACGCATACCTGTCGCTCCTGTAATTATCAAATAGTCACAAGAATCGAAAGGATTCCTTCAATGAGGACACATTTGTTTGCTGTACTGTTGTGTGTTATCGGGTATGTTGAAATATTTATACTAATATATAAAGCTGAAGAGTTTTATTGTTTACTAGACCGCGCTAATCTCAGAAATTGCTGGTCCAACTTAAAAAGTACTTTCAGTGTTAAATAGCCCATTTATCGAGGAAGGCTATAGGTTGTATATCATGATGCTAAAGTTGAATTTATTTCTTTACCTAATTATACGACGTGTCGAAGTCGCGAGCGCAGCTAGTTATGTATATTTGAAATAGATGATAGAATAAGATTAACACAACAATAGACAGCCTATATTTTAAGAACTACTATAAAGTTTTAATTAGTCCTTTATTTCTTTTAAATTTCGTTTTAACTAGACCAATATCATCAGTGTCTGGGTTCATGGTAGTGGTCCCCATTACGAGGCAAGCGAAGCACGAGGGTACTGCCTAACTACCTTTCCACGAGACGCTTAATAGTTTTTTTTGAAACCACCAGAACTAAGGATTGGATTATACCAGATAAACAAGATCCTAGGAATATTTTGCTAGTAGCCAACTAATTATACACATTATATACATTTTGAATAAATTACTTTATATAAAGTTTCAATGGCATAGTTTTGTAGCTATTACGACGTATAGAGTTAGAGCCGTGGTTCCAAAAAAGATTTTATTTTGTTACAAGGGGCAAACGAGCCACCGAAAAATCTCACAAACAGAACGAAACGTAACCAAAATAAAATACCGTCGTACGTAAATACTATCACGTGACGTGACAGCGTTGCCTTCACTCCACGCCGATCTTATAGAAGTAGGTAGTAAAAGAAGTAAGAAAGCTGTACTGGTACCCGGGCGCGCCGGTGAATTCGACAACATGCATAGCGCTACCTCTAATTAAAGGTCAGATGACTTTTTAACAGCGCGAGCCATATTGTCTCGTCGTGGCACCATTATACATGAAAATGTTTTAGTGGGATCCCTTAAACTAGAATTAATGTTATTTCTCAAAGTAAAATGTGCTCTATTATTTTTCAGCTCTTTAATAAAAACATTAATATTTTCAGTTGCTGGCCATGCGTGTGTTTACCTTATTGCATGGAGTCTTGTAATAATATTGATCACTACTGCCCGAACTGCAATGCCTACATTGGATCATACACTAGTTAGTTTCCACGACGTCGATAGAGTTACACGACGAAGAGGGCTGCACGAAGAATCACAAATGAGAGTTTTTTGAAAAAAGAATACACGAACTTTGCCATTTATGGATAATCAAATTTAAGAAAAAAAAAAAACGCTCCAGCAAAGTTTTATGACATTTCATTATTGTCGTCTTTTTCAAATTTAGAACTTCAAGCGCGCCTGCAATTTTGTATGAAATTTCATTATTGTCGTGTTTTAACAATTCGAATAGGAGACATAATTTATCAACAGAAAAATTGATTCAGAAAACGACGGCACTATTTTACTAGAGGTCTAGAGGAAAAATAAAAACATAATATAATAGTAAAAATTAGCACGATTATTTTACTATTATTTTTTATTTCACCTGTTGGGCTGTATGCCTGTTTTACCTTTGCCTCTTGAAAACCTAACAAACATAATATACCTTGTAATATTAATTAAATTATAAATAAATTTTCTATAGAATTTTGATTTATTTCCTTGCATTGTTTTGAGAAAAGCACTATGTTAGCCTCGGCAGAAACAACAATTGCCTCACTCGTATGTTTAAAGTCCTTGCCTAAGGTTCAGACTTCAAACTCTACTCGTCTGGCAATTTTCTGGTCCGGTTCGGTAGTTTTTTGCACCTCGGCAACAATGTACTATTATATGTTCGTAAAAACTATTATTACAGATTATTTTAAAACATTTGATGTTATGTTATAGTTTTAAGCGCATGGGTATTTAGAAGTCTTAAAAGATCCAATTAGAAATTATAATTTCTGAAGTCTGTTCCCAACGGATTGGCATAAACGTACGTTGACCTTTAAGTGTTCTAGCACAGGTATTAAACATTTTACGATAGTAATAATAATTTGTATTTAATTACTTAGCGGCGTGTTTCTTTTTATACTTTGCATAAGTAGGTACCAACAGAATATTAAAAATCAAGTAGTATCTAGTTGGTAGCAAACGAAAATATCAAACATATAAAAAAATTAAGTTTTTAATAATTTCTCAAAGAACTGCTGATCGGATTTCGATATAATATATAGGGGACCACTTCTGAAGTATGGTCTACCACACAACTAAGAATCAACAAATTCGGCTAATAATTGACGGAGTAAAATTAGTTGAAAATATTGCCCGCTTACATAACGATCGTAGGTTATATGCATCCTAGTTTTCTGACGTCATAAAATGTTCCTGGGTAGCAATCAAGGTTTTAGCCAACTAGCTATTTTAGTATTTTTACGAAGTATTTTGTATTATAAAAGCTGCTGTAATACTTACTTTGTTTTTATTTCGAGTAGAAAAATTACAAAACGAGATATATGTTACTATTCATTAAAGTAAAAGATAACATACAATTTTAGCGGAACAAACACCTTTTTTCCTAAATTCTTGAACGTTGAGTAAGAAATCATAAAAATAAGATAAATAGGGCAAGTTTGTTCCCGTGCCATGTAGAATTGTATTAAAAATAGTCGACAAACAGGCTAGCTAAATACAATTTCTTGATGTTATTATCTAGAAATAACGACAATCTTAAATTTTTATAAAAAATTATGTTTTTGGCTGATCCACATATCTTAATCCATAATAATTAAGGACTATAATCCAACCGACTTCGACGTCACTAATAATATATTAAAAAGTGGTTGTTATATTGCAATTTAGTTGTTTGTAACGCTCTGCTGTAAACCTGGGAATTTGGAGTTACAACAACTTACGTATCGATTTCTAAATCAACATCATAATTACATTTACATGCTAAATATAGGTATTTAAAGATATGGGTGTTTTATCATCGTTTTGTTTAACCAAATTAGAAGCTTATTCACCTCTTTAAATAAACTATATATATCCTTGACCTTTCTGTTTTTATTTTAAAGGCTCTTTTGTCCATTAGCCACGTCAATTGTAATAAGTACGTTACCTTCATGAATAAAGTTACCTTAGTTTGGCATACCGTAAAGTTATCCTTTAAACAAGTTTGGTAGATTATGAGAGGAAAGTGAGTAAATAATGCATGAGTGTTGTGTTAGTAGTAAATTAACACGAGTGCATAAATTGCTCATTCAGCAATCTACTTTTCTTTCGACTGCATTGCTGTTTATTTTCATTTTTTTAAACTCTTCTTGCTAAATATGTAGTATCAAAGTTTTACAATGGTAAACAATGCGTTTCAAATCACGAGGTGCTAAAGAACTTACGCTTCATACCGGAGTCAGACATAGCTCAAAGTGTACCTTTTTGACCTTGAAGTCCACAAAATAGTACTAAACTTTGTACAGTTACAAAGTCCCCGGCCACACTACATGATCATTGAAATGATCATTCAAATGAAGCTATATATGGCTCTAGCATCATAAATATAACTATTTCAATTGTTTTTCAAACGACGGGAAAACCTTTTTCAGACTATTTTGATATCGATGTGCGTGTGCTACAATAAATATTTTTATAAGAAAATAATATAACGAAGATTCATAAATCTTCGTTTTATTATTTTCTTTAAAATCCTATAAAAATATCTTGATTCCGTGATAAAAACATAGACTAAAGACAGGTTTAGACGAAGCCAGTGACGCTGGCGCCAATCTTCAGACAAACCAGGGCTGACACGATGACATGGAGCTGAACTGATGATGGAGCTTGAAAGGTGGACATAGTAACTCCATCATAAAGCGACATAATTCCATCGAGTTTTGGCACGTATGATTCGTCCTGACGAGTACTTTGTCTTTAGATGCAATTCAGATTCTGAAGACGGAGCTGGAGGGTGGTCATAGGATCTCCGAAATAAAACGACACAATCCCAAAATAAAAGCTTTTAAAAAAATATTTTTATTAAAAAATTATATTTACATAAAATTAACTAATGTATTCAATAAAATAAGCAAAGTTGCTGAGCATATAGATAAAATGTACTAAATATTCAAAACAGCCTTTACACTTTTACTAGATAGCGTAATAACGCAGCACAGTTTGAAATAACCATAAATTTAACCAAATGTACTGGAACAAAAACTGCAACCGTAATAAAATACACATGTGGAATTGCCTTATACCTGAAGCTTCTTATTAAAATATCATAATATCATTACATTAGTGTCAAAGTGGTCTGGCAAAATATAACCACCTATTATTTCCAATATAAGCACGTGTGTATTTTTTAAGAATGAACGTGATTCGGTTGTGATATAAGGTTCTTCCTTTACTCCATTACTGGCTACCATTAGGTTTTTGTTGCGATTCCTTATCTTCAGAATGTTTTTATATCAACTTTAAATACATAAAATGTACAAATTGCTGATATGATATTTTTTATACTTAATTGTTTAACGGTTGTTGAGTGACATGTTAATATCATCTTTTTTATAATATTTGTGTTTACTTTACATAATTATCGTCATTGCAGGAACGCATTATCGTAACTGAAAAGAGCAAGAAAATATTTAAATACTTTTTATAATAAAACGATTTTAGTAAATTAGTAAATCCGTGTTACGTACGTAGACAATGAAACTTTGTCTTATGCTAAGTTTTTGTATTTTAAATTAGAGTAACTTTTTGTGAATATCCGTACCTGTTTTAGCAGTCATTTTGCAATTTAATATTTAGTTGTATTTTTGTACTGCACTTTATTTATTTAACTTAACTTAACTTCACATTGCCGCCTGGCAATGATGATGTTTATTGGTTGTGATTATTATTAGGGTTCCGTAGTACTACAAGCAACCCTTATAATTTCGCTCTGTTCGTCCGTCCGTTTGTCTGTCTGCCCGTAAGGTGGTCACGCGGACTAAGGCGCGAGGTACAGCCAGTACAAAATAAAAATTAAAGTCATTAGTAAAATATACGAATAAACCTTCCTTTACTAAACTTAATTAAAACATGGCTTAGTGGTTTACATCGTTTGAAGATCAAAGCAAGTAACATGGCAGTTTACGTCCACGCCGACATGACGCTCTCTATAAGAAGCTTATTTTTTCCGAGAATTGTTATAAACCCTAACTTACACGTTATTTACATTCTGTTCAGTATTCATGTACTCGTAGCAGTACCGTAGCATATTTGTAGCGCATACATTGCCGTGTCGTATTTAATGTACCATTTTTGTGGGCTACGAAAGTTAGCTAACTACGAAAGGTTAGTTGGCTACGAAAGAATAAATTCTGGCTGATGAATAGGCTATATTCGTGACTTTACTTTTTGCATAGCTCCTAATACATCTCAGACAAAGCGTATTTATAGAGCTTTTATTTGCTATATTGTATTGAAATGCATGAATATTAAAATTTACTAGGGAAATTTATGACTGTATTAAGTTTATTTAAAATCCTGGATTACGTATTAAGCATACAATCAAAACTGATCGTTTATGTCTTTTTTTCTTAATGACAATTGTTTTACAAGTAAACGCATCTAAAATGACAGATTTTTTTTAATGATTGAAAAGATATTTTGTCTAGATACTATACTGTTTTAGGTCATCAAATAATCTACACTTAGTTAAATCATTTCTAACCTCCTTTATGTTCTAACTAAAATATAAAGTTAAAACCTTATAAATAGCGTTTAAGATATTCAGTAGATTATCCTGGACCAACCAAAACAAACAGACAGACAAATGTTTAAAAAAATAGTGTTAAGTACTATATATATTTTACCCTAGAAAGAAAGTTATTTAGAAATCATAAACAGATATTTCAATTGTTATTTATGCGTATAAACGAATAGTGGAATCAGTTGCCTGTTCGGTATTTCCGAACGGATACGACTTAGGAATCTTCAAGAAAAGGGCATACTCGTTTCTCAAAGGCCGGCAACGCATCTGGCGACATAGGGTCACTTGTCACATGCTACTATGCCGCTCCGGATGACACCGTGTGGAGTTTGATCGAACTTGAAAGATAGGATTGCTTACATCTGAATTTATAGTCGCAAGTAACAATGAGTTGCTGAAATGTATGCACGTGCATAACTTCCGAACGACTGCACCAAATTTGATAATTTCTTTTTTGTTGTATTCGTTATTATTAGGACAAGGTTTGTATAATAACAAAGGAATGGCAAAGCGAAAGTTTGTATAATAAAAAAGGAAATGGAACGGAAACAGAACGGGAACGCGTCCAGGGACGAAAACGGGGGATAATGTTATAAAATAATATAATATAGTAAATAGTAAGTAACTCAATGTTCGGACAGGACAACGTCTGCCGGGTTCGCTATTTAAGTACAAAAATTACATTTGAAGTAAAAATTATATGCACGACCTCAAAACCAATACCTATACCACCATAAAGATTTGTTAACAGTACTTTTAAAATATATTTATAACTTATATATATATAAATTACGATTTTATTTATTTTTTTTGACTGACTTAAAGAGTTGTACTGTACTATTTGGTTTAATATTAATAATGTACACAATTAGAATGTTATGCAATTAAACTGATAAGTTATTATCTTCCAATTTTCGTGCTACCTTCAAAACTATACTATAACGGTGTAGGACAATTTCTTCTTCTTATTATTAAATTATAGTACAGCTTAAAGCATAGTATGATATTTAGAAGTAGGGCTAAGATAAGTCTCTAAGACTTCTTATACAGCATCAACGCGAATAGAAATGTGTCGCTATTCAAAACATCACGCCGCTAAAACTTTCAGCTATAATCGAATTGTGCTTAATACACAAGGTAAAATATTACTACCAAATTAATTACATTTTTTAATCGTATATTTTTTTTCCACGCAATAAATCCTGTAGGGACGTTCTCAATTGTGTGCCGACGAATAAAGGGTTCTCCATACCTCGCGTGTAGAGTGTTTGATAAATTTTCCGATTAATATTGCATTCGAATGAAAGCTGGAATCTGTGTATGCAAAAACTTTTTTTAATTTTGCCGTCAGCAAATTAACCTCTAACCTACTTTTCTATACGAGAGACTCATTGTATTCGAAACTATTTGTTTCTCGCAACTTAGTTCGCTTTGGACTCAATATTTTTGTATAATTTCGACTTTAGCTGTGGACTAGGTTAAAAAAAAAATAGATCCAATTTTAGCGTAATAATATATAGCTTATAGCCTTGCTCGATAAATGGGCTATCTTACACTGAAAGAATGTTTCAAATCGGACCAGTAGTTCCCGAGATTAGCACAATTTATATTTTAAAATAAAACTTAAGCTTCCCTATAGAAAATATTACTGTAATCACATAGGAGAACTGGTGTGTGATTGTTTATTAATTACCTGTTAGTTATTACTACTAATAAAATGACAAATTATTATGAGCTAGCTAAAGCTAGCTAGCTAGCTAAAGAAAAAAATCAAGTTTAGTGTGAATATAGTAAAATCAATATTCCTCGATCAATGGGCTATCTATCACTTAAAGAATTTTTCAAATCGGTCCACTAGTTCCAGAGATTAGCGCGTTCAAGCATGCAAACAAAAAAACTCTTCAGCTTTTTGTATTAGTATTAGATATGAAGTTCATAAGTACTTGTACAAAGTTTATATGAATAATTTTTTTTTGTTTGAGTTTGAATAGGCAGGTATTGATAGGAAAACTCCGAAAATAAAAATCCCCAATATAATTTGATTTCGGGTGAACAAAAATCATAGAATTTGCGTCATCTTCACCGAACATTTTACTTTGACTTTGACGTCACCGTTACCTGGTAATTTTTCAATGATGCCATTTACGGCATCTAATTGTATTGTTCTCTTTGAAATTACAAATTTCCGCCGTTGAAGATTAAACCGAATATTACAGAACTCACATTAAGCAATAGTTGATATTTTTTAATAACGATTATGTAAAAATTTCATAGCTATGACTAATTTGATTGCCGAAGGAAATAATTTATGTAATACATTAATTAGGAAACTTAAAGAGCTGATCGCACGCGCATGACGGCGAAATACAGGCCGTCTCCAAACCTTATGCGTTACAACTGCTTAGCGTGAGGGTTATAGCTGTTTCAGTCTAAGAGTGCATACCACATTATTTGCAACCCTTGCTCATGCGGCGACACATATTGACGAACTTGTATGTTTGCGTCTACACGCTATTTTGCCTGTAGAGGTGAATATTTTGGAGGGACGTGTAATTTTAGACGGTACGCACTATAAGTAGTTTATTGTTTTTCTATTCATATTGAACTTGGAGTGTTGGCTGGAGCTAGGAAAGTGGGGCTTGGTCTTCCAGTAGCACAATGGGTCGACGACATCTGTTCTCAACCAAAGTTATGTCGTTATGGTAGGCGTAAGTTACTCGAAATTCATGAATATTTTATATATATGATGTTATTTTCATACTAGTGGTGTACGCTAAAGTGAATTGCTAGGTATGACCGAATAAGGATAATTTCTCGTTTAAACTGGAGTTACCAATGATTTTGATTGCTGTCGGCGGCTAACAAAACGTCCGGCTTATACGCAGCCTTATACCAACTTCGAGTGGGAGTTTAGACTTTAGAGCCTCCGGACCGATCAGTCCACGCCGGCAGTCGATGTTTGACGGCCGACCTATGTACACGTCGCGTCTCTATCAATTTATTTTGTGAATAATTTATATTTATCACGGCCATCGGAATAATTGTGAGACTTTGTCACCGCGGCTGAACTCGTCACGTTTTCCGATGTAAACAAACGGATAACCCTCTCCCGCGCGTCACACACGCTACTAAAAAGTAGTCTAGTGTGTAAACAAGGCAGAAAAGTATGAATGCGCTCTCTGGCTGTATTCGCTTTCGAAGAGTAATGTGAATTTGTAAACAAAGCGGTGTTTGTATCATTTTTTATATGATATGCAGTTTCTTGTTTGTGTTGTTATTGTTCAACGGAGTGGATTACTTATTCATTCGTCAGCGATGTAGATATGGTAAGCGATAATGTGTTTTGACTACGCGTTCTTTAGGTTTATTTTATATGTTTAACTTGAAATGCGACTAAGGTTTTGAGTTTAAATAGACCTCCAGTGATTAAAAGCATTATGTTGGCAATATTGGCATTTACCTTCCAATTTCACGTACAGCTTGTGCCTGAAATTGATGCGACGATTGTCCCTCAGTGTCTGGGAACGAATCTATATTCATTTATTGCTTAAACTGTTATACATAATATATAGGTACAAAAGAGCTTGTAAAAGTCTACTTGAATAAATTCAAATGAATTAGGTCTTAAAGTTTTCATCTTAAAATTCAGTTTGCCATCTTAGCCGTGCAACAATCTTTGAATTAATTAAATTATTATATAGTCAATTAATTATTACTAATGTCAAATAAGCAATTAAATACAGGATAATAATATTTATATTTAAATCACCATCAATTAGAAGTATTAAAATACGTTATTATAGTAAATAAATATACTATTGTTAGAACTTACATAACCACTTTGAACGAAAAAAACGAATCATGTAAAGTAGTATTCTATTATCGGTCCAGTAACTCTACTTGTTTATATTGATGCGAAGAACATGTTTTTATGATAATACGTGACACAGTGATTTTTTATTATTAAGCCAAAACTACTTAAGTTATTTTACGAGTAAACCGTATTGTATATGAAACAATATGGTTGACCAAACCGAGAACGTCTATTTCAGTGTGAATCGATACTCTTGTTTTGAAGTTAAAACGTTGCAGGCCGCACAGCTTAAAATAAACCGTATGCCCGTCTGGCGAATCGATGTGCAGTCTAGCTTTATGTACTTGTGGGCTTAAGTTAACTTGTAAAACAGCCTCTATAGCTCAACGGTACAAAAGATTCACTGAAATCCGTACGGTATCTGAAATATACCAAGAATCTTTATATAATAATAATAATGATGATGTACTAGGTCGTATTATATAAAGTTATTTCTAAAACAATAACATTTTTTGTATAATTGATATTTGACTCTCACAACACTAAATCCCAAATAATGATAGTCTCTATTTGAAGGGGCTCATTTAGTTGATAAAAATGTAGGTCAAATGTTTTGGTGATAAGTTCTTTATAATTTGAACATTACAATAATTGCCAAATCGTTTAAAGTTGTAAAATTTAAATGTATTTTATTAAGGCCGAATGATATGTAACATGTTTATGGAAGAGCGGAGTCCCTAACGCAAGTAATTCTTTCTTCAAAAGAGGCTCCAATCGTATATTCCAAAATTGTAAATGAAATGGCTGAATAAATAAAACATTTATTATTATTTATTATAGTATATCTATTCTAAAAACTTTTGTTGGGTCCTTCAAACAAAAGACGGGATTCTTCAAAGTTTGATGCATATTTTGCATACTTAACTTAGTTACAGTACGTTACTGGCGGACCCGGCAGACGTGGTCTTGCCCGAATTTTGCTATCAGTCAAAACAGTCTCCTTTATATCTCTTTTATAAAACGCGACTTTCGTCAAATTTTTTATGAAATAATAATTGTACATGTTACGCCAGGTCTAGTACGAACGTCACGTATTTGAAATTTTATTTTACTTTTGAAGTAGCGACAATATCTGCATCTTTGATATTTTTTATTCCTTTTTTTTTTTCTTTTAAAGTTTCTCTGAAATAAAGCGAATGAAACAAAAAAAATTGGTCGTTTTCGAGTTTTAGCGAGTCTAACAAACAACTGTTGATTTTTATATATAGATTAATAAACATTACCTTGATTGAAATCGTAAAATTTTCTTACACCTTAACTTTCACGCCATTACCAAAGAATACTATACTTGTCTTGTAGCGTACCGCTCAGTATTCACACCTAGCCGCACCAATTGGATGCAAATCATGCATTGTTCACTGCATAGCACCACACGATACTTCACATGGTGCTTTCGAGGCATAAATAGATCTAACGTTCTGACTTTCTATGATCTCTCAGCTTTACACGACACAACCCAGCGTTTAGATTTACTAACTTAAACCCTAAAGGGTCTACGAACCCCTTGGAGTTCCAAGTTTTGTTCTATTTTTCCTACAATATTCTTTAATTATGAGCCATGGATATTAATTATTTATTAAATAAATTCTTAAATATGTTTATGGAAAAGAAACACATCAGATACTTAAGTTCTTCTAGAAAGGTGCTGGCTTTAAAAATCATTTGAATATTCCCAAAACACTTAGTAGAAGAAGAACCGATAGTAATCGTATTACAGTTTAAAGAAAGGTTTTCTTATGAATCTGTTTAATTAAGCCGCTCGCTCAAGAATTACCCATTACATGATTCAGATACAACAGATTTGTAGTTGCGTACAATTAAACATTATTCTTTCGTATGAATTATTGTTGTGTATTGAAGGTGTCATCCAAAGACTCCCCCCCCCCCTTCAATCCTTGTCACAGTTGAAATGATCTATAGAAGGCGCGGCGCTAGCGGTATACGCCTTGCCTTCTACTACCTTAAAATAAATATGGATTATAGTGAGTAACAATATAATAAGGAAGTATAACAATTAAATGAAATATAAATATTTATAACTATTTACAAAAACAGCCACCAACATGTACAAGTTTATTATCCCGTCATGTGCCACAGTGAAGTGCTTCAGTTGGTTGATTATGTATGTTATGTGATTGATGAAGCTATTTATTGTAATTGAATGTTTACTACATTTCTTTCGCACACAATAAAAGCTGGGAGGTCACTCATACGGAGGACGGATAACCTAGTCAGGGTCATAGGGACCCGCGGGTTGCAGGAGAGTAAAATCTGCCTATGTGGAACCCAATGTAAGCAGATTATTAAATACCAATAGATGTCATAGAACTTAAAGAAGAAACGAAACTTTAACATAATTAAGTGTTTCTTTTAAAACAAACGATTTATTATTCAAATTATCTTATTTTCTTTGATGGTATTTATGTTTTCTGAACAAGTTTCCGACAATTTTTTTTTAATGATTTGACCGTATTAGTATCCTAAAGTTCTCCGACGTAGTGACTTTTTCTTTTATCGCTAAAATGTGTGAAAGTAGGCTGAGAAAACAATTGGTATTTCCATTTATTTTAATAAGATAATACAATCTTCATCAACAACTTTTTTTTGGGAACCTATATTTATAAAATCATGTATAGTCGTCGAAGAAAGTGCTTTACTATTTTGGATGACAGCTCCTATTTTAAAAAAAATCTAAAGGTTATTGTCAGATATTAACGTAATGCGTAACAAGCAAAAATAAGAATTCTATCTAATTGACATGCAAACGACATTCAACCAGCGTGGGAAACCAGCTGCTAGCTGTTTGATGAAATGGCTGAATATCATTCAGGAAGTTAGTTGATCGGCGCTGTTTAGTAAAGAAGCTAGGCTGTTAATTGAACGGCTAATTAAACTATCTGCCTGCGACATATACATCGAATTATACCCAAATTGTGTAATGTATAATCTTCTATCGAATCGATTAAAATTGATCGAAATCGTAAAAATCCAGACACGATTCTATATGCATATATAAATAGGTGTTGTTTTAAGTTAATTAGCATAGCGAATTGCTTTGTTTGTAAAGTTGCATTCATGGCGCACGTGTAAAAACTAGCTGTGTTTATTTCCGCAATTCGACGCGATAAATAAAGGTTAAAGAGGCCCAGTTAATCTACACGACATCAAAGAGTGTCAGCTTTCATGGCGCGAAACGGTTTATTTTTACTGTTGATTTAACTAATTGTATATAACTATGTTTTAGGTAACAGCTACATATATAATTACTGTAATTCCTCCTATAACACGGTTCTCCTATAACGCATTTTCATATAACGCAACTTGCACTTTGTACTACACGGGTTTCATTTCCCACGTCATATTACTGTACTGTGAAATTTATAATGATTTTTACAAGTCAAAATTAGTTTCGTGTCAATTGTGATGTTATAAAGTTAAATGAAATCCCTTTTTTGTTACGTATGCATAACTTTTTTATTTAAAATGTTCATTGTATGATTTTATTAAGACACGCATATTTTGTTTATAACATAGTTTTTTTTTAAATATTCGAGTTAAGCCCCATTTAATGAAAAATGTGAAACGTGAGTCATTTGTACATATCACGTTATACAGAGTCGTACAAGCGCGTTATACGACTATACTCCTACAACGCGTTATCTTATAACGCGCAACAGCGTAAAGTTATGTAAAAAAAATAGATACAATTTTAACGTTATAATGTATAGCCAGTAGCCTTCTTCGATAAATGGGTAATATATCCAAATTCGATCCACCAACTGTGCTAACATTGCAAAATGAAAATACAACATGTAATCAAATATTTTTCAGAGTTTAAAAAACCTTTAATCATCGGATCTTTTAAGAAATAAGAATGATGCCGTTTAGATAAAATAAAAATATACTTAATAACAATCTACTTTCTTTTCTTAAACCAAAAGTCATTAAATCAAGGCACACTTCAAATATCCTAACTTCCAAATTCATTCAAAAGATAATTAAAAAGTAAGCTTTGGTGAATAAAACATAATATTAAAAAATTGACTGTTTGTAAAGTCAGTTTACGGATAATAGCTTTACCGATAACGCTGAACGTTTAGGGCGATCGTGACAATGAGTAGTTTTGTATAATTTTTAATTTTAATTTGTTGTACTCATTATGTATTTTAACGCTGTACGTGCCTATAAAAGTGTTTAACATAGTTTAAGGACTCTACTCTATATTTTAAAATGCTGTTGGTTCGTCAAGATAAATAAAATAAAATAAATGGGCTTTCTATTACTGAAAGAATTTTTCAAGTCGTACCAGTAGTTCCTGAAATTAGCGCTTTCAAGCAAGCAAACAAACAAACTCTTCATCTTAATATATTAGTATAGACTTATAAATATAAAAAATACCAATAAAATTGAGAACCTCCTCCTTTTATTTTGAAGTCGGGTAACAACAAGATCTAATATCGCTGAAATACAAATGTTCCGATCTACTCTCTGTAGACGTCATATATCTATGATGTGAAATGTCGAATAAAAAAAAATGCCCAAGAGCGTGTCAAGACACGCATATTTCGTCAGCTTTTTCTTGACATGTACAATTTTTTTTTACCACTTTTTTAACTGAATACTGTACAATATCATTATTGCGCCGTGCAATGATCTTAACTTAAAAACAAAATAAGAACACATATGACAAAATATGAACTTAACTTCTTTATATATAAAAAACCAATTTATGTTCACTATAATTTTTCTTCTTTTAATAAAATGAGTAGTAAAAAATCCTTATTTTGTTTTATTGACTTTTGATATTTAATCTTTGACTGTGGTATCAATGTAAAATACATTTTAATTTATTATATTAAAATACTCTGTAATTTATTTAATATAAGAGGAAGTGACGCAGTTTTGAATATTGTAACAGTATGGTATGTTTCAATTGATATTTTATTTAGTTAAGGAATTATTTGTAATTAACTCTTATTAAAATTAAATTTTGTATACTGCGACAGGGTTGCAGCATTACACCGATTTTCCCTCGTATTCATTCGCGGATTAAAGCAAAGTAGTTTAGTTTTTCATGCAAGTCATGGATTTCCGCAAAGTAACGCCTGATTCTATAAATTATTTCAATAACTATTTATTTATATACCTACATATGGAGCTACTGAAAATCAGCTTTATAGTTCTTACTCTGATTTCTTCAGTATCTGAGTACTAATCTCTTTTTTCTATGTATGAGCCTGACCTAAGTTTTTAGATATAGTGTTATTTTTTATGTCTGAATAAAGTTTCTTTCTTTGTTTTCTTCTTTCTTTCTTTCTTTCTTTCTTTCTTTCTTTCTTTCTTTCTTTTTTTCTTCTTATATATAAAAGATGAGTTCACGCGAGGGATTATCGTTAGAGTTTACAAGCGTCTACTCGTAAAGGCTACGATGACTGCTTACCACCTACCATAATTGTTAGTGTTTAATGAAGTCGGTTAAAATTTACCTTATGTGATGTTAACAAATAAATTTAAACTTTCTTTCTTTCTCTCTTTCTTTCTTTCGTCTTTCATTCTAATTTGTGTTTAACTAACAAATGTAGTAATGCTCTTAGTTACCATAATCTATAGGTACATGCGAATTTACAATGCGAGAGGTCGTCTAAGACGAAATCTCGAAACCCGCGGAGCGTACAATGAAGAAATTTGGCAAGGAAGTAGTTTACAGTCTGTAGACATCCGCTAGAAAATAATTTTTCGATAGTGCCAAATTAAAGAGTATTTATGACTCTCGCAGTATTACGCCGAGGAAGTCGCAGGAAACAACTAGTATGTCATTATGTGATGCCGAAAGGAGTGGAAAGTTGACACGTGCTGAGGCGTCACGTAACATCTATGTGCTCAAACGATTTTGGGGAGGAGTTAAGAAATCGTAAAATTTGTGTGACGTAAGTTATGTATGACCCCAGACTTTGATAACGCTTAACGACAATTTCAATTACTTAGATTCAGCTCTAATTACTTCATTTTTTCGAATATTGAATACAGTTCATAACCAATAGAAGTATTGGATGATTTTTGAGATTCATTTTTGGAATGAAAACAAAGAGTTATTATTTCCATAGGTAAAAATATTCTTATATTTATATTTAAAAATATTTAAATATAAAAAAAATGTCTATTCATCGAAAAATTTATTATTGTGATATAATTTAATAAATTATGTGCTTTAGTATTACGTCACTTTTTATTACCAAGAAACAAATATTTGTCCTAAGACACTTGATGATAAATAGAAATGGGCAACAGAAAATAAATGATGGCAATACCTTTTTTGTTCGTCATCTCCAGCGATCTTCCTTTGCGGTGGTTGAGCATATCGACCTTCGCTCCCACCTTTCATTCCTCGCCGAAAGCCTCCCACCTTGGTGTTCCTTCCCCACAGTCATTATGCAATAATGGAAAACACCATCAAAAAGACAGAAAGCTTTTTTTAGACTGCTAAAGATAAGCGCATTCCTAAAAAAAGAAAGAATGCTTAAAATATACTCTGTCTTACACTTTCAAAAAGATAAAAATGACTTTAAAATATAGTTAAGTTTATTATAAAAAATACTGTCACGTAAAGTAATGGTATTTTTGACGAGTTTTATTTGTTTTGTGAGAGAGAACAGATGTCCATGGGCGTCGTCTGTCATTTAGTTGAAACGCCTGCCCGTTTGCCCCTTCTAATATAAAATGAAATTAAAAAAAGAAAAAGACCGACTTAAGCTTGTCAGAACTGGACCAAATCGAAATGGAGCCGCACGGTAATCACCAGCTTTCCAATAAAAAAGAATCATCAAAATCGGATCACCCAGTCGAAAGTTCTGAGGGAACAAATAGAAAAAATTACAGTCGAATTGAGAACACCTTCCTTTTTTGAAAAAAGACTGTTTTATAGGGTTGTTATTTTCGTAATGCTCTAGCAGCACCGTTGAAAGCGAATTATTCACACGTTTACGACGAAACATATCGTCACAGCTGTCAATCAGCCGTCAAAGAAACACACTGTAAGTTTACGGCGTCTCAGATAATTCGACTTAAAACTTTTATTTATTTCTAACTTCCATCGTTTCGGACACGGGCTTCGTCGGTGCACGGGTGTTACATGTATATTAAACGGAACGATAAAGTTGTACAATGTTTTCTTTCAATGGTGTATCGGCAGCTCACCTATGTTTTATGTTTTTCGCCTTGGAGTTTATGGGGCTTAGATTCATGGGGGGATTTTCAATGGCCTGTTCATAATTCGTCACTCTCATGAATAAAGTGTTAGGTAAGTAGCTTGTTGTGTTGGCCTTGTGTTCCCGCTTACAATAGAACTACTTTAAAATTATTTTTGCAAATATAAATTATCTTTTTGCAAGCTCTTAGAATAGGATCGTAAAATTTGTTCAACTCTTTCTTGAGTCGATACATCTTCTTAGTTTAGCAATTTTGCTAAATTTTTATAAAAAAAATCGAATGTGTGTCGCCTAGGAAGCACTTAAACGCTATAAGCGTTTAAAGAAACTAAAGGATTATCGCATT
Source organism: Charaxes varanes (assembly GCA_024363005.1). Classification (NCBI taxonomy): domain Eukaryota; kingdom Metazoa; phylum Arthropoda; class Insecta; order Lepidoptera; family Nymphalidae; genus Charaxes; species Charaxes varanes. The sequence continues at coordinate 13,786 of JANCMC010024156.1, read as the reverse complement.
TAAAATGGAATTATTTTCCATTTTTTATCTATTGTTAGACGGATTACTATAAATGTAGTTACTAATAAATGAATGTATTTCCATAATTTCTTACTTAACAATGTTACACTGTGAAACCTTTGCAACCATACATTGCGTAATACAATTAGCATTTTATTGCACTTTTACGACTGTTTTCGATGACAAAGAAGGTACTGGGGGTTCTAAAGACAATATTCTACATATTGACTTTTATATTGGTAATCTATTGAGATTTAACGAAGTAAGCGGATGGTATTATACATATGTGTAATTTCTTCAACTTCCTGATCGATGTGTTGATCATTCATATCACATCATGACTGAACATCATACCATATTACAGTTAAGTGCTTAAGTGTTAATAGATTTATAATATTTTTTTAAAGTATACTAAGAATACTTCTCACAACTATTGTTGCTTTAACTAAGCAGAAATCACGTTGTACTAAAGGTCGAATAAATATTGGAACTCCTACTTTTAGTACCACAATAAACTATTGAATACTATAATAAACTAGCGAACCCTACAAATATTGTCTTACCCATTGACTAAACAGCATAAAAAATCCCATCGCTGGACTAGGTTACATATTGCGGCCAAATTTCATCAAGATTGATGTAGTCGTTTCAGAGTTTATGTATCATAATCGTGATATGAGAATTTTATGTATTTACTAGATATTTTTTTTTGTGAAGCGTTCAGCTGTGTAATGATTTTAGTATCCTAATTAGAGGTAGCGCCACGCTTGCAGTTCTTTTGGTCTGCAGCCGAATCGGATCAGCGCGTCCGGGTACCAGTACCTCTTTCTCACGTAATATTGGTGTTAAGTGATGGCAATACTGTCACGTCAACTGATGGTATTGTTGTCGCGTTTCGTTCGTATCGTATAAAAGTTTTAAGTCGTTTTTGACACTCCACTTTCGGCCGGCAACGCATCTGCCAGCCTTCTGATAGAACAGAAGTCCATGGGCCTCGGTAGTCGCTTAGGTGATGAATCGTCTGCTCACTTGCCTCCTTGTAATATTAAAAAAATGTTTCGGTTTTCAATTTGGCCTTTTAAAGTTGAGATATCCGGACAAGGCTATACCTAGTTCCTATATAGTGTATATTCAACTCAAACAAAATCTTGTACCATTAAGGCAGATTGCTTACCATCCGGCACTGGAGAACCTGACTCGTTTAGGTAAAACACGACAAGTCCCACTTTTTTATACGCGAGATACACAAAAACGAACGAAAGAGGACTGGTGATGTCACTTTATTCTGTGACATAAGTAATGACTCCGGTTATGCATAAAGTATCGGGTCAACCTCGAGAACTTGTTCAATTTGATGGCGTACAAAAATTCTGTTGCTACGCGCGGCGCATTCGGTTATTTTTTTTCAAAATATTTTATTGCGTTAAACCTGCCTAATATTTGATTATTGAATTCAACGCAACTCGATATGACCCAGAAGTTTTGATGCAATGAGGTGCTAGTAGAACAATAGTTCCGTCCACTAAGGAGTAAGGAATTTTAACGCCGAAAAATTCTCTTGGCCTAATTTCCAGATTAGATTTTCTGTCTCAGATACAATGCCGCCTAGATTAGTGCTCAAGTGCCTGATATATTTTTTTTTAGCCATTTTCTGCTATTTTAAGTCTTATAACACTTCAGATGAGGGAAAACAACCAAATGGACTTCAATTTCAATCAAGCATAAATACAATTATTTAAAAAATGTAGATGGAACTTAGTTATAACTTTATAATTATAATATACTATGAAATTATTTATTTAACAAGTTCATACAAAATTTATACCTTTACCCTTTGAATTTGTGTAACAAACCGTGCCCAACGTCAACAGTGTTCTGGTACTTGACTCTACTAGTTGGTCCACTCCATCATTCAACGCGTCCCATTCATCCACTCACCCGTGAACTCATTCCCTCTCAAGTAATTAAGTTACAACTATAACCCATTGTATGATTTACAATGAGGGGACAATATTCTCCACTGCAACCATATTTCACGTGTGTCCGGTCGTAAATGCCCCACTAGTAATAAACTCGAAAAATTGTATCCCAAGCGCTTGGGTGGTAAAAGTTAATTTGTCGTAAAAAATAGCTTCGTCTTATGCACGCATCGCTTAGTTTCTGCACTCTTTTTGTGTTTGGGATCGTTTGCGCCATCTTTTTTTAACGTAAAGAACGTTGTTTAAATTAGATTATATTTTTTATGCGGCGAAGGACCTTTTATTTGCATATTCCAATGTGCACTCAAACTAAGCAAAGTAGAACTTCACTCAACTTTATTATTATGACTAGCTGTGCCCTAGACTTCGTCCGCGTAAAATTAGCTAAAAAATAGATTCTAGTTTAGCGTGATGATATATAGCCTACATTATAGCCTTCCTCGATAAATTGGCTATCTAACACTGAAAGAGTTTGTGAAATCGGACCAGTTGTTCCTGATATTATCGTTCAAGCAAAAAACTCTTCAGTTTTACATATTAGACAAATTGAGTAAGTCAAATCTTATTATGTAACTAATACTTTTACCATATATGGTGGGTGAACTAAATGGAAATAATTATTTTAAAAAAGTACTAAAAGAAGCAAAGTTGGTCGCATCTTCGGAATAGGTACTTCCAATAGATAGCATTAGTCCTGGACCTTTAATCAGACCATAAATCGGGCAAGGCTGCGGGTTCGCTTTGCTATGTTAATTGCAGAAGTAAATTATTATATTTACACATTGGTAATTAACAATTTCACTACAAGGTTTTTATATATAAAAAAATATTAATATGTCTACTTTACTGTTCTTTATATCCCATTTCCTATAAAGCATAAGATTTTAGATATACTTTTTTAATGAACTCTTATATGAATTTCATGTCTTCTTATTTATCTTATTTTCAAGACTTTTATTAAAAAACGTGAAATATAAAATGGAATACGGTGATTCGGTTTAATTTCGACGTCAAAAGCGTATTTAGATCTCTGAGGATCTTTTCATTGATTCAGGTGTTGCAAAAGTAACGCAGCGATGAATGAACGGCATTGGGCATTCCCAGCTGTTGGTTTACTTGTTTTGTAATTCCATTCGTCAATCGGATCTTTATTGATCGTTGAGAAATTTTACCGTAACTTATGGGAGTTACCAGGATATACTGCTACACTAGCTGTACTCGCGACTTCAAAAGCGTTTATAGATCTCTGAAGATGTTTTCATCGATTATAATCTGAGCAGCAAATGTTGGTAACACCAGTCTTGCTATACTTTAGATAACAGCTGTTTTCTGATAAGAGTAACAACGCTTTGCTTACGCATTTAACATCCTTGACATAAAAGGTAATTTTTGTCGCAACAATATACCTATTGTAAAACCACGGCTTACACATTTTATATACAATATAATAATTCTCTTACTAGACAAAAAATGTTACGAGCAAAGAATCGTTATAAAACACGTGCAATATAAGGCTTAGACTAAATTTAATCTAACACGATAGACGAGGTACATAACAATGTAATCAAATGGCTATTAAAATTTTCCTTTCTAAAGATTTTCTACTTGTAAAGGCTTCACATTCTAGTTTCTTATGAAAGTAAGTAATATAAAATCGATATTTTTTTATCGATTGGTCAGTGTGAAGTGTCTGCGTAAGGCTCAGATAAGGTATTTTACAAGTTTCAAGATGTATACTCGGTTCTGTACGAAAAGTAAACAACGTCAAAACATAATTTCAAGAGATCATATGAGAATCAAGTTTGATAATCGCCCACTTGCCGTGTCGCGACCGCCGAGCTGTTTTTAACAATATAACTGTAAAACACCCATCGTGCGTCCACGCTAGTATGTCCATGCGTTCCGTAAATAATTAGTTAACTTTCTCTTAATCTCACGTAGTACTTAATTGACATTTACATTTAATGTTATTTTTTTTCGTCATATATGATCATGAAATATCAGGTCCCCGAGTATTGTAAGTGTCTTAGCAGTCAATCTGTAAAATTCTTCTTTTCCTTTCGCAAGACATAACTCCTCATTCGCACGATAGTTAAAAAGGCGCTGCGATAAATTTTGGCGTTGGCACTTTTTTAGCGTCCACGGTAGAAAAATAAAGCGCATAATGCGCTTTATATTTCTAAATTAGAGGTAGCGCCATGCTTGTAGCCGAATTGGTCCGGCGCGTCCGGTACCAGTACCTCTTTCTCACATGAGATCGGTGTGAAGTGGCGGCAATGCTGTCACGTCTAGTGATGGTGTTGTTGTCGCGTCATTACATAATATGTAAATATTAATTTCCCGTGCAAATATTATATCCTAAAACTTTGTTTGAAAGGAAAAGTTATTCAATTCAGATATTTTATGGAAAAAATTTTCCCTGTCAGTGATTTGTGGGAATATCTGAAATGTTTATTTACAAATTAATTGTACCCAAAGAGAATACATACATTTTTAATTTGTAAAGATGAGATGGAAATAATGCTAGGGTAATATCAAAGTGGGACATTCAGAGAGATAGCTTATGTACATATACACAAAGGTCAGAACACAACACTAAGTTATGAAATTCTCAGCCTATCTTCAGTTAGCTGACTCATTTACTAGCATAAGTTATAGTGCTTAACGTATTTATTTAAAACTGAGTTATCCATTTTCATCAGTCTTTTTTATTACAAGAAAGTTCTCGTATCTGCAAGAATTCTGACATTGAAATTGCAGGTGAGCATAATTGTAACAACCTACTGTGTCATTACATATGACTTTAATTCTTGCATAATTTGAAAAGTTCACTTATTATTTGAAATTTTTATATAATAATTTATTTGCTTTGAACAAATTTATATGTTTAGTTACATTATGACATGCAAAATATAAAATTAAGTTGATTCTAAATTAAATTACACAGCATTCATAATGAATAATTTTAAATGTGTACATTACATTCTGTACAATTTTTTATGTTATAATAAAATAATTTATCATGTTAAAGCATGCACAATGAAAGTTACTCTATTCAGATAAAAAAAAAACTTCTCTATTCAACATTGGCTTTTTTATGTGATGATATCTTATAAATCGATGCACGCACGAAAAAGCAAGACTCATTGTCACGTTCTGCCTGAGCCGAGGTTGCAAGTGAGATACTGTAACTAGCGACATTAACGGATATAAAATTTAAAAACGTCTTATATTTTTGTCTAAGTTACTGAGCACGTCAAGACACGCTTATATAGAAGGGTTTCGTATCTGATACGCTATAAACGTATTTGTCAAATAACTTTAAAAGTTATTGTTCGATTTCGTTCAAAATATTTTTTCTAATGAGTTTTTAACGTGTTCTATCAACATGGAAAATTTAATGTACCTACGTCTAATAGTTTGGAAATGCTAGGGGGGACCACCTTACGGGCATATAGACGGACGAAGGGACGAACGGAAAGAAATTCGGAACCCTAAAAAGGAACTAATATATGTAGTAATGGATTATAGTTAATAAGGTCTACACTATATAATTTAAGAGGCTTCTATAAAATATAATAATAAAGGTAAATATTTACATAATTTATTCTATCAGAATAATCCTTTTTATCAGGCACTTTCTTGAAGCAATATCAACTTCTGTTCCCAGTCACTATAGTGAAATGGATTCTAATTTAGCTGAGTTATCAAAATTTATGTCCATAGAATCCTATATATAATTATAAATAAATTGTTGTTCGTTAATCTCGCTAAATAGTTTTATTCCCTTTACTTTCAGGATGGTTTAAAAGTAAAAAAAGAAAGGACAAGATTATTTAAAAATACTCAAAAATGCAGATTTGTTTTTACTTTAGATTAATTCACGTTGACGTTCGTACTAGAACTTTTGACTAACTGTTATTCCATAAAGGATAGTGTCACGTTTTATGGAAAAGACAAAGGAGATTGGTTAACTGGCTAATAGCAGACAAGCCAAAATTTTGGAAAAGACAACGTCTGCCGAGTCCGTTTGTACGTAATAAAATACAAAATATTTTTAATAGTTCTATTTCGTTATTGAAAGCAGATATAATTATACCGCGACCGTTACGCAGATTTTGTACGTTTGATCATTCTTTGTTATGGCCTACCAAAAAAAAACAAATATTATTCTTATTTACATTTAAAAATATATCTTAATAATATTTTACTTTGACTTTAAAATACGAACTTTAACTTAGAAATAAAAATACGAATGCTACCATGACTATTCAATTTTATTCACAAAAAACTAGTCTCACTCTAAATTCATATCATATATTATATTATATGCTAGCGACTCGCCCCGGCTTCGCACGGGTGCAATAAAGATAAGCAAACATATAAACCTTTCTGTTAAAACACTCTTTTTTCGAATGAAAACCGCATTAACATCTCGGCTGTCCCATTTCAAAACCTAGAAATCTTTATAATCTGGTAAGTTCCTACCAAACACAAAAACAACAGCGGTTTAAACTCGCATAAAACCAGTACATATAAAATTATACAGACGTGAAATCTTTATACAAATAGATTACGGTGTTTTTGTACTAGTATATTTTAGAGGAACTTTTTACTAATTAAAAAGATGGTAAATTGAACCGTATTTGAATTTTTGTGAGATGGTGTTAACAAAAAAATGACAGGCTAAGTTTATTGCGGGCTCTTCTCAGAGCAAGGCGAGTTGGAACCCTTGTAAACTTATCTTTTAATAGTAAAATTTTTCACTAAAACATAAATAATAATTATAATATTAATAATTATTACTATTGTGCACATGACGTTTATAAGTACTGTAAAGTCTATATGAATAAAACATTTTCGAATTTGACTTTGAAACAGAATTAGCAGCACATAACTTAATTTTTAAGGTACCTTAATTTAAAGTGTTGTTGTAAAATTTGCAAGTCTTATTTTCATTTGGAGGGAGAAAAATTATGAATGACTGCTTAGTTTTACTACTATTTCTATTCAACCATACGTACTGTCAAGACGTTTTGTGTTTTGGTTCCCGCCCTCCCCACAATTTGTACATGCCTAACAAATAAGTGAAGATATATAAGTAGACGATACATTAAAAAATAGATATATGTTACCATTCAGAGACTCAACAAGTTTTGGATTCGAGCCAAAACAGTTTCGGTTTTGAGTTCTATTCAAAACATCAATAGACAATTTTACTTTGGCTAGACAGTCGAAAAAATATAAAGTTGCAAAAGGCTTACAGCCTTAAGCTTGTTCTAGGAGAAAACAGTAGGTATTTTTTATAAATAATTTGTCTTAACAATTTTTTTTCTACTTAATCTCTTACGCACTCAAGTGTACACACTCGTAATCATTACAAAATATTTTTAATGAATATTAGGAAGTCTTTTAGATAATATTCCCGTTCCCCCCATTCCCAACTAAAATTTTACCAACAATGAAGCTGATCGTCCATCTACCAGGTCCGTTATTATATTATAGCGTCTAGAGTTCATTGAGTAAAAAAATCTGCCACAAAGAAAACATTTAATATTTATGATTTAAAAATTCTACTTTTCGATATGATTCAGGTAGAAAAAACCTATCTTTTAAAGTGAAAATTTCTTTAGGCGTTTTGGGTATTATTGAGATGGAAAAATACCATTGTATTCGCGTTGCTGTTATTATTTAATTGATAGAATAAGACGTTACTTTGCGGAAATCCATGACGTGCATGAAATACTGAACTACTTTGCTTAAATCCGCGAATGAGCGCATTCATTCGCGGGCATTCATTTCATTCACGGATTTAAGCAAAATATTTTAGTATTTCACGTCTCTTATTATTTGTCTATATACAAATCTAAGTACGAATATATTCATTTAATATTAATTAATAGAAGAATTAAACAACAGCTTCATATCCAGACACTCTTATATTGCACATTCCTCAATATAATATTGCATTAAACAACATCAATTCATCAAATATGACTATCAAATACGCAGCTATGAATAAAAGTGACATCTCGTGCATACCATTAGCAAACGACAAGACCGATTTTGTGCCTCGGTAGGTATGAACATATATAGACCGATCTAGATACATATTGGAAAAATTTTCTTTGTTCATATTACTTTATTTAATGTTTGTCGACATCCCTACACGCCGGTGGGCGATACGTTTCTTCTGCGCACAATTTGCGGAATTTCCACATCCGCTCCGAACAATTCCCAAGCGATCTGGAGGTCTCGTTGCAAAACCGTATTGGAAGAAGATATTTGCCCCAACTTGTGCGATATCTTAATCCCATAAAATTACGTATATATCAGGTAGCTACGTAGTTACGTACCCGTCGCTTATAACTTTCCATTTAATTCCAGATGCATATACGGAAAATACAACCAATTCATTACATATTTTAATGAGGTTTTCATCAATAAACAGAGTGATTTAATATGAGTTATATTTAGCACTATTTATCCTACACTCCAGGGAAGCTGGAAGAGATCTCTTTTAGAGATAAGTTTTTCCTTTGTTTACTTCCTCTCTATATTATCTATTTTTGTATTAAGTATTTAGGTACATAAATAAAAAATAAATAAATGTCTTTAAAACTTCATATTCAGAGACAATCGAAATTACACAGAAGTAATACTTTGTTACAAACTTCAACGGGTTGAAAAATGCAGGAACAAAATGATGTCTACTCGCCCTATTGAACATTCTAGAATAATTTCATAGACGATTTCATTTAGGAATTACGACTAAGATCCCCGTGGGAGGGGAGGGGATTAAAATGATAGTTTATAACAGTGCACTGCGATCTAAGTGGCAGGAAGCCTATGTATATAATACAAGCATATCGTGCGAAGCCGGGGCGGGTCGGTAGTCATTGATATAAAAAAATGTTTTTACTTCTTAATTTCTTTTCACTTGCAGAAAATGCGAATTGTACGGACATACAGGATACTTTTTATTCCAGAAATATTAAATATTCCATTCCACGCCCGTAAATGAAGGCGGTTTAAATTTACGTAAAAAGGAAATTAAAAGGTCATTGCACCGCGCGCATAAAGCCACGGGCATTGGCTAGTGTACGATACAATCGTGCCGGAACAGGATCGTTTGATCAAACTTTTTTAATTACACACCTGTAATATATTTATTAGGGTGTTGGGGGGTGGGGGATAGAAAATTATAATTAACAAAGTTAATACTAAAGATAAAACGAAGCTAATTAAAGTCGGGCGACATCTGTGCCCGTGTCGCCATCTTGGGGAAGTCGAAATTATAACAAAGAAGCCTTAATATCCAGCGGAATTTTATAAAGGTGCCGAAAATAATTGGACGAGAAAATTTCACATCAAAGACAACAAACTGTGTCACGTCGTTATACGAAATCTTACGAAAAATCCGAAACAAAAACTGTTTTTTCGAGAACATTTTTTAGAAAATTATATTTTTCTTAAAGCCCTTAATGAAATTACGCAGCGATGATAAAATTGTACGAATTTTTATAAAATTTTCCTAGAAAGTAAGTAATTTTTGAAGTATGGAGCAGTTCTTTGACTTTTACGAACTTTCTGTTAAGAAAAAATATTTTGTGAACAAATTATATTCGTTTAGAATTTTAGATAGACTCATTCAAAGTTATTAGTAAAAGTAATTTAACTCTTTTCCTACCTTTATTCTTGTAATTGATTTCTGCGAAGTAAAGCCTAATTGTATTAATAATTATTAATAAATACAGAAGGGGACGATGCAACTTTAACATCTTTGGCGAATTTTCACGACTAAATTTAACAAATACAAACAGCCACTTCAATTTGATTTTTGTGTATAGATAGGTACTAATTTATTATCTCTTACACAATATCTTATAAAATGGCCAAAAGCTTGTCAAGAAACGCTTTTAAAGAAGGGTCCCGTATCTGATACGCTATAAACGTATTTGTTAAATAACTTCAAAAGTTGTAATTCGATTTAGTTTAGAATAATTTTCCTAGCGAGTTTTTAGCATGTTCTAACAACATGGAAAATTTCAATTTCCTACGTCTAATAGTTTGTAAATTCTAGAGAGGGGGGGGGGGCAGCTCACGGGCAGATAGACGGACGGACAGAGCGAAATTATATGAGTTCCGTGTAGTACTACGGAATGTCTGAATATCTTCTATTTATATCTCACATGTTAACTTTCATACAAGCCAGTCAACTTACATCAAGCGCTAGTAATTTGCAACTTTGTAAGTGATTGCATTAAATTGCATCTGCAGCTCGTGCTGATTTAGAAAGGTAGGAAATATCTTGAAATTATAGCCTCCAACGGGCTTTACAAAACGAAAACTTACGGGTTTGAATGCAACACTGTTGTATGACCGATAGTTCGCTGAACTTGTAATTTTTAAAATATAGTGTCATTAACTTTAGACTGAACAATGTAGACAGGCTTTATGTAACGTTTCTATGATTATTATAAAGTCTTATGTACATTGATTGTACCTAGAGATCGCGTGGTCGTCGAAATTCGGCTATAATTAGAGGTAGCGCCATGTTTGTAGCCGAATTGGGCCGGCGCGTCCGGGTACCAGTACCTCTGTCTCACATGAGATTGGCGTGAAGTGGTGGCAATGCTGTCACGTCAAGTGATGGTATTGTTGTCGCGTTTCGTTCGGTTTGTGAGACTTCTCGGTGGCCTAAACGTTTATATTTACGAACGCTCAACTTTTATGTATGTGCTGTAAGACGATTCTCTCGCGAAATGACGTTTATCATAAAAATTACTTTATGTGGCTTTTATATTCAACTGTAAGATTAAATTCGTCAAAAACAAAATTATCACTGGTTTATTATACATTTTGTAACAGCATCCTTTAATAGAAAGCCACCTTGACTAATCGATCCCGATCAATGTCACTGTAGGAGATTGTAGTTATTGGGGATCCCGGGGATGACCTCAGACGGCAGTCGGTTATTTTAACTCGTTCTACAGCCAAATTCTCTAGAAGTTAAGCCGATTCTGGTACTCAACCGGAATAACGCCAAGGAGAAGTAGAAGAATTGCATCCTTTAGTAATAACATATTAAAAAATACCTCAATTCAAGTGAAGAGTTTATTCGCAAGTTCGTTGATCCAATAAAGTTATCTGCGGAATTAGAACTATTATTGGTATAATATTTATCCTTTAGTCTTTCGGATTTTTACCTAATCAAATTGAAAGTTGAAAATGTTTTATTCATATAGACTTCACAGTACTCACGAACGTCTTGTTTATATTAAATATTATTTTTAGGTCGTTTTTATTTTATATGAAATTTCATTTCATTTTAATTTCATAGTGAGTTTATAGCGTTAATAGACCCAAATGGATTAAATAGATTTACTTTTAGCATTATTTAATTGTTATTTTTTATTTGTTTTATTTATTATTTTTTGGGATTATTTCCTTGTCTTCTTTCTTTTTATCATTAACTTTATGATTAAGTTTTATATGCCTTATATGACAAAAAGTCGGCAATTGTGTCTTTATAAGGAAATTCCTGCCTTGCATATTATCTTTGTGGAACCATTTGCCAGCATTTTGGCCTCTTGCAAATAATTGTACAATATTTGGACTAGCCCGTTGGCGCAGTTAGAAGTGAGCCAGGGTTGAGGATGCGTTTCACGCCCTTAAATTAGGTGTGTATTGTTTAAAAATATACATATATAAGTTTGCTTATTACTGTAAAAAAACACTTTTTTTACAGTAATGAGCAAACTTATATATGCATATTTTTAAGCAAACTTATATTATGAGGCCTTTATTCTAAATCAAATTCTTTTTATAAAAAGGTATTGCTCTTACTTACTTATTATATTTTATATATATACCTATTTTCTAAACGTAAATTCTTGTTTAACTATATATAATATAATAGCACCAATTAGTCGGTACTTATGGAGAATTTATTCCAAATGTTTATATTATACTTGTGACAAATATAGACATTTTTATTTTATCATTTTTTCTTAATTTCATTAACTAATGACTTCGTATTACCATGTTTATAGATTCGGTTCATATTTACCGTTCCGTGCGTATTGAATGTATTTACACTTTATGTATGGTATGGGTTGGACACAGAATAAAAATAAAATGAATACAGTCTGTCAGACATGTATTTTTTTTCTGTAACCTACGGTAGGAAGGCTTGTCTATGTGTGCAAAAATTAATTACAAAATGTGTTGCTAAGCGCAAATCTCGAGAACCGATTTCGCTATTTTTTTTATAATATCCCTTGAAGTATTATAAGAATATGAATAAGAATTATTCTTATTCTTATTCTTATGAAGTATTATCTTATTTATCTTACGGAGGAAAAATGAAAAAAAAAAACAGTCTAAAAACTGCACTTTTTCGTAGCCATTCTTAAGTGTCAATTTGAACTTTAATACCATATCATATAGTTCAAGTGTTATTGGAGAGGTTCAGAGCATCACCTGGAGGCCATTCTAAACGCTGGATGGTAAAAATAACTCAGCCAGATAAGAGACTACTTGTAACCTGCGACTTCGTCCGCGTAATAACGCAGTGAAAACTTTTAGTCTTATGATGTATATCAGCCTACAGCTTTCCTCGATAAATGGGCTATCTAACACTGAAAGAATTGTTCAAATCGGGTAAGAAGTTCCTGAGATAAGCGCGATCAAGTGAACAAAGAAACTCTTCAACTATATATATTGGTATAGAGTATACATAGATATAAAGGAATAAAATATATGGTCAATAAAGTTCTAAAACTTATACACTACAGATACTCGTTATTTATACAAAACAGACTTCTTTATTATACTACTATTACTCATACTTGCAAACTTATTTTAATCGTCTTACTTCGCTATATAATAGGTACCCTTGAAATATTGCGAAAAAACATGTTTCATCAATATTTATGAGACACGAGATTTGTGAGTTTGTGAGACATCGAATAATTAATGTGTAGGGTTTGGAATATGTTTATTGATATATTTTATTTTAGAATAAGAAATCGATTTTGTTGTATTTCTCTATTGTAATTCTTTTAAATAAATTTTTTAACTTCTTTTTTCTTAACCCTGCTCAAATCGTATTCTGCTATTTTATCAAACGGTAAAGAGCACTTTAAAATTGCTTCAGTTGTTTATAATAAATGGTCAACTGTCAATTATAAGAATTTTAGAAACAACCAAAAATTTATTGCTACTTTGTTGAAGGGTTAAGTTTTGAATGTGTTGAAAACAACGTATTATTATAAATTATACCTGATCGCTAAGCGTGCTAACATTGGTTAAATAAGCCGTCCGATTGATCTGATTTTTTTCATTAATTTTTGGGATGAATAAATTTATGTTGTATGTAACTGTTTTCTAATAGAATCTCACTGACTTTTTTTCTCACTCAATTTATTTCATGCAACGGCATCAATTCGTTATTACGATTCGAAATTTAAATATGGCACACGTTCTTTGCAAAAAATAATTTTCTTTTAACATAAATCGAAGCCAAATTATACGCAAATAAGCTTTATTAAAAGAAAAGTAATACACGAATAAAATTAACGAATAACTATTAAATATAATCGAGTGTTAATAAACGATTAATGACAAAGAATTCGTCACGTAAATACTGGCACGTTTTTTTCGCGTGTTTTTTACAATTTTTGTTATAAACACAAAACCACAGACGCGAACAAGCGCGCAATATCATCTGATAAAAGATAAGACTACGCTTAAAATCTCTTCTGGTGTTGTAAATATAAGTCATGAGGGAATTTCGGGGCTTA
>JANCMC010024107.1:0-79340 GCA_024363005.1 Charaxes varanes | reverse complement strand
CCTTAAATTATCATAAGATACACTTTTAGTACCATACATGGCGTTATAAGGGAGTAAATATGTGTTCCTATGTTACAAAGTTTAATATTTTTTATTATATTATTACAACAATTAATAATGTTGTAATGAAGTTTGAATATGAGCGGGCGAAACCAGGGCCGGTATATACATAAGGTTGATGAGGCAACTGCATAGGGGTCCCGCATCAACTATATATACAGGACTATATAACCCACGGACGTCTGTTCCTAAGGTAGACACCTTAATGCCTGTGTTTTAGGTAACAGTCGCCTGTTATACACAGATATTTTTTTTTAGAAATATATAAATACATACATATGGATAATACACCCAGACTCGAGGTGGGAATCTAACCCACGACCCCAGTTTATGGCCGCGTAAGTTAATTTAATAAATAAATTATTTTATCTTATCTGAGGCAGTTTGGACGAGGAATTTATTATGAATCATTTAATCTTATTTATACTTGATTAACCCCACGATCTCTACAACTTTACGATTAATATCACAAAGTGACATTATTCGGGTCCCACTGTTTTACGTGCCTTCCGAAACACGTAGGAGGCCGGATATCAAATATAAACCAGTGCTGGATCGGGTCACCCATCTATCACCCGATCGCAGCCAGAGCAACTCAACTCAGCGATCGACTTAAATGCCGACCACTGATTAGGCGACGACCTCCTCAATATTCATAATTTAAAATTAAATAAAGTTTATTTCAGTTTCTTACTGTCACAAAGATATATAATATGAAGTCTTCTATTTAATATGTGTGTGTACATATAGGCATGTGTGGGTGTGACTGTGGCATAATCTGCATCACTATATGCTACGATATGCAAATATTCATCAAAAGCTTTGATACCATATTAAAGACTTTCCCAAATATCTGTGAACTAGATTGCGAAGTGAAACGCACGAACAACCCATTCTTGCGAGCTATTGGATTTGGGGTATGTCCAACATGCTATTGCACAGATGAAATACTTCCAGTATGTGGTACAGACGGGAAAACTTATAAAAACCAATGTCTTCTCGCATGCGAAAATTATTCCCCTGCGAAAAAGGGTTATCCTTTAAGTATTTTGTACTACGGCCCATGCCAAGAGGAAAACTGTGATTGTGACCACTGTCCAGTTGACTACAAACCTGTTTGTGGTAGTGACGAAGTAACCTACTTAAATATATGTCGTTATAATTGCTACAATGATTACAGAAAGAAAAAGGGACTCTCAACAATCTACGTTTCTGGAAAAGGTTCCTGCAGTGTTTAACTGCCATTTTTTCTGTGTGTAACTTTCACTTGCTCTTTTGATCGAATAGGATCTTATTTGAATAAAATTTGTTTTATTTAACTAAAGGAAATCATGCAAATTTTTAAAATAAAAGAAGTTTGCATGTTTTTCTTAAATATTTTTAAGGTATCATCTCGAAATACAAATTTATAAGTTCTTGTTAGAAAAAAAGATATTATTTTGCAAATGTATAAACCACTTTGCATATATTCGTGATGAAAACAGTAATACATAATATTAGCATAAATGAAAAGCTTTAGTGCCACTTATAAACTTTAATTAGATGACTTTTTAGTGTCCCTCTTACATCCATGCGATTTATCCCCCCTTCTCTAATGGCCGCCCTCTATAGGCATGATGACAAATTTTGAAAGGCAGGTTTTCTGTATATTTTTATTTTATTGATAAATCGAAACCCAAAAAAAATTACAGTTTCCTAATTTGTTTTCTGAGGACAAACTACATACACAGATTTCTGACGAAGTAATACATAAACTTCTTAAAACTGTCATGGCTGGTTAGTAGATTCTAGCAACATTTTTACTCATAATACTAGTGTTCTTTAGTATCTATTACTACCAAAAATATAATATTTTTGCATAAATTTGCTTTTTTTTAGGAAAAAAAAGCATTTTAAATCTAAGGATTATTATTCCGTCCAAAATATTCGAAGTTGTCATGACGTCACTTTATATTATCAGTGCGTTCCACTAAGCGTCACCTCGACGTTTTCACCGCAACAGCAACGATTGCGGTTGTAAAATGTGGAATATCTCAAAGAGCATTATAAAACGTCGGGATTGCTTATTGCAACGCACTGACAATATACCTGATGTCATACGCTCTGCTGGGTGTTTTAGCTATCATGGCGGATTGTTATATTATGTAGTTTCCATTTTTGTTAATCCCTATTAATCTCGCTCACTATATAGAAATAAATACGTTCCTTAAGCTTTATATATATTATTTTATCAGATAAATACCTAATTTAAATGATTTTTGATTACTGTCATCATGCCTATTTGCATTTTTTCATTCCCTTGCGCTATTATTTAAAAATAATTTATCAAAATAAGAAATAAACTAACAATTATATGTAGTGCTGATAATACGTAGTCGCTCTTAGATAAAGGGAAGGATAAAGCCCAGTGGCACTCGACAACAGCATCTAAACAAGTTCCTTTGTGCAAGCTGAGACACTTGAAAGCTTTGAACAATGAACTATGTTTTATTAATCCCATAGTGAAGCTGTCCTAGGCAAAGGAGCAACTAATAGTGTTTCAGAGCAGACTTTTATGAGCTGCTTAATACAGGCAATGACATCATATATACAATAAAATGTCCAAGAGCGCGTCAAGACACGGGTATATTAAAGGGTTCTATAATAAGCGTGTCTTGACGCGCATCTATATAAAAGGGTTCTGTATAAGCTTGTCTTGACGCGCACTTATATAAAAGGTTTCTATATAAGCGTGTCTGTCGCATATCTGATAGACGATTAAGGTACTTATTAAGTAACATCAATTGTAGGTAGTATAAACTTATTACAGAAACAGAAAATCAATCACATGAAACCAAGCTTATTTCATAAGACTATATTTGTCACAATTCTTAAAGTTAGATACTGTAGCATACTTACCAGAGCTATGGGAAAAATATTTGAGGCACTGGTTCGCCTTTTAGATAGACAGACAAACGGACAAACAGAGCGTTACTAAAAGATGTCTCGTAGAAGTAAGAAACCATAAAAATCGAGTAATGTATACGACTCCTTAGAAAATTCAGTAGCAATATATGTAATATGCCCCAATGCTATATAAAAATATTTAAGTTATAACATAAATTTGAAAGCAATTTTTATGCAAAGTATACAATGATATCACTCGAAAACGTTCTCGTTATACATGTATCGGTAAATTTTTCGTGAACATGGCCATACTTTTTACGTGATACATTCTCGTAATATTTAGAAAAAAAAATTAGAGAAACGATCTCAAAATAGCGTCGCTGCTCCCCCATGCAAGTAGCATCACAGACTGCAGTCAAAGCAACGAATGCTTTGACCTTTTGAGTGTAATCATACATAATAAATAAATAAAATAATAGTTACAAATGCTCGTAATATGTAGTTACAAAATTAAGTATCCTCTGATTTTGTAACAATCCGATATAGAATCAAACTAGCGGACCCGGCAGACGTTGCGCGAACGTTGGCTTGCTTGTTAAATAAAAAAGTATAAGACTAAAAATCAAGATAAAGACTTTCCTATCCAAGTTTGTAACAAATTATATATAATTGTGATGGTGGAAGAATTGCCCCAAGCATCTAACGGGACAGGCGGTGAAGACTTGACTCATCTGCGGACCACTCTTTGTGGAACAAAAGAGATCTCTTGCAGGAGCGCGCTTGAAAGCGGACGATTGCGGGGCAGGGGATGATCTTTCATCTTCGAGTCCTCTCGGAACGCAGGCACATCTGAAGACCGAGGCCAGGTCACGCCGTTTTACCATCACTTCGAGAAGCGACCCCACCAGCGACAGTCCATTCCGTTTTATACCTTAGAATTTATAATTTGTGTTTTCTTTGTTTAACATTGTTTATTATTGACTGTATACCTTTTATACAGCCCACTAGTCTTTAATTTATGACCAGCAGAAAAACAATCAAATGCCAACTTTCATAAATATCGAATATATCGCTAAAGAGTTCACTGGAAACAAAGTGATGGTGAATTTTTATAAAAGCACGTCACAATATTGCCTTAAATAAAATGTTACTTATTAGACATTTAAAAGGCCTGCCTGACAATTTACAACAAACTAGAAAGGACAATAAACATAAATTCACATTATTATTCTAAAACATTTACGAAATCAAATAAACGAAGTTATTCAATACAACACAACAATATAAATCCTGAGTGATTCAAAGTTAAGAACTTGGGACATCGGGCGACACTTACAAGGCAGCTCGTAACCAAAAGTTGGTCGAATGAAACAAATTTAATTACAGATTGGCGAGCGAGCCGTGTTAGTACCTGAAAACTTGTTAATTAAATTCTAGAGTGGTTCGACGGAGTTTTAAAACGCTCGAAGGCGGGAAACTTCGAACATTTTCTAAGGGGGTCACATTATCGCGTACTCAAAGCTTTGAACGGATACAAGCTTAATAATGTATTATCTAGATTCCAGGTATATTCCGTGTTTCAGAAGGCACGTAAAACAGTGAGACCCGATTAATGTCACTTTGTGATATTAGTCGTAAGGTTGTAGAGATCGTGGGGTTCCGAGGATGACGTCAGATGGACATCTTCGTAAATTGCCAGAAGCATGACCCAGCTAGGTTTCACCGACTGTATACAACAAAGCTCGCCGTCAGCATTTGATTCGATCATTAGGTTAAGCAGTTTTTACCGCGTCCGAGTGATGGATGGGTAACCGATTCTAACACTAGTTTTTAAATATCCGACCTCCTCCTCCTCCTCCTCCTCCTCCTGTTTGGGAAGGCACGTAAAACAGTGGGTCCCGATTAATTTCGCGACGCGAGATTGTAGAGATTGTGGTCGTCTTAATTCGGCCCACAGCCACATCCTCTGCACTTTAAGCGGCCCCTTGTACTAATACCGGGATAAAGTTAGGTAGAATAAGAATGTATACAACGAAGCTACCTCTCAACTGGCTGTATCAAACAGTAGTCTCACCGATGAAAGACGTCCGATTTGTCGCGAAATTTTGCGAAGACAATGGAAAGACTTTGTGAAATTTTTATGAAATCTTATGAAAAGTATAAATCTTAAAGTAACCTGGTAAAGAATTACGTGATGGTACGAAACCCTTAGTGCGCCAGTCTAACACGCTTGTCTGGCTTTTTTAAAGTAGGTACTCTATCTCCAAAACACCCATCCTTGAAATAATGAAGGAAATATCTTTGTTTCTTTAAAATGATACAAAATGTATTATACATCTTATTTATCTATCACTAGCGGAGCCGGCAGACGTTGCCCTCCCCGAACGTTGGCTTATTTTTTTATATCAAATTATAGCGACATCTATTGGTTGCTTACGCCACCGAGCGCCCGCCGCCGGCCCGCTCTGCCACCCTATTTTAAATCTCTCTTATCTTCGAAGATACCTATAAGGTTCTTTATAAGACTAAGGAACACTAAAAACATATAAAATTCTCAATTCAAGCAACCCCTTGTTAAAAAAATGAAATCAATTTATTGGTTGGTACAAGGCCTTAAAATCTAAGGACAAAAATTTAGTCACACTAACCTGCCTGATTAGGCGTACAAAATTCGTAAAATTTATGTTACTAAAATCATTAATAAATATACTATAAAATATTCGTCAAAATAATTTGAAATTAAAAATGCAATGTCAAATATGTCAAAATAAATTATAATCATGTGCAATATCTCGTCGTATACAATATCAATTTTTTTTTTAATTATAATTAATTATTATTATTATTATTGTATGTTACAAGGGGGCAGACGAGCAGGCAGCAGGCACTGAAGTGCCTACCGGCACCCATGGCACGACCAGAAGGCCAGCAGATGCGCTGCCGGCCCCTAATGACGAGGCTAGGGCACCGGGCAGTCTCACAAACCCAACAATATCTCAGCGGCCTCTGGCATCAACAAAGAAATTCCAACGTCGCAACAAGGAACCTAAAAGAATGGTCATTCAAATGAAGCTAAGTCTGGCGCCGGCATTAAAAGAGTCCGCTATGCGCCTAGCACGAACATTTTCATCCTAAACAAAGTCTAGTCGACACTTACTTCGTATCGAGAAGTTCGTGCGACGCCCTCAGATTAAACTATACAGTTTTTTTGTAACGATTTATTGGAATGTTTCAGACGCTATTAGTTCATCGGGAACCTTATATATCATCGTCACCAGCCTATTGCAGTCCACTGCTAGACATAAGTGTACCGCAAATAACGCTATATCACCCTGTCTGTGGATTAACGCATCCAACATCTGCCAGTGACCATTCGCAAGTTGTCAGCTGGAGGGCGTTTACAGAGACCCGTATAAACGCCCTCCTTCATGAAGAACTCGTATACCCCAGCGGTCGCTTTGTTGAGACTTGAGGGGGACCTTAGTTGAGTGGATGGGTATTAGGCAAACCACAAAGTATTTTTAAAACTACCCACTGCCTGGCTCTGACTCACTCTAATTCTGAGTCAATTAGACTGACTCGGACTCAAACTTTTACTCTGACCGACTCTGAATCTGACTGACTCTGACTGATTCTGATTGACTCTAACTGACTAACTGACTCTGGCTAACTCTGACTGACTGACTGATTCTGATTGACTCTAACTGACTAACTGACTCTAACTAACTCTGACTGATTCTGACTGACTTTGACTGACACTGATTGAATCTGACTGACTCTGACTAACTCTGACTGGAGGTTTGTAACAAAGTTGATGACTTGTACCATATGCTCATAGAATGCAGTAAGGTAAAAAGGAAAAGAGAGTCTTTGATGTGCGCTTTTCAGTTAAATAGACTGAATTTTTCAAATCGGGCGTGTAGTTCCTGAGATTAGCACATTCAAGTAAATAAACAAACTCTTCAGCTTTATTGAATAAGTATAGATATAAGAATAAGAAAAACCTTATTAAGTAACAAAGCACTGCAGTCTTATACGTGTAAAATAATGTATACTTTTAAATAAACATCTAGACTTATAGTTTAATACAGACTATTCAAGATGTTAAGCAGTGTTATATACCTAAGGAAACCTACCCAGTAAAGTTTACTGATTTTCAGTAGGTGCATTATGATGGTCGACAGCGACTGAGGATTCATAAATAGTTATAATATATATAAGATATTAATAATATAGATAAAATTATTAATATAGATCGGCGTGAAGTGGCGGCAATGCTGTCACGTCTAGTGATGGGCTTCCTAATAGTGGTCTAGTAGAAAAGCTTGGCATCAATAAGGTGTATCTTAACCTTATAAGGTTTTTTGACTGTTATTTTTTTTACTGGTCCGTTAGCGCAGTGGGCAGTGACCCTGCATTCCGGTCCTGGGAGCGTGCATTCGATTCCAGCCTCTAGTCTGGGTATATTATCAATATGTATGTATATATAAATTTCTACAAAAAAGATCTATAACACAGGCATTGAGTTATATACTTTAGGAACAGACGCCAGTGTGTCATATAGTCCTATATATATACATTTATTTATTTTATTTACAAAGACCACCTATTATGGTAAAATATTAAATATATCTCAAATCAAAGAGTACATTATTTATAATACTCAAATGCAATAGCGATTTCAAAGAACATTCGATAAAATATATCTTCAAAAAATTTTTAAGGATGTATGTGAATTTAATCCTTATAACAATAAGTACGAGAGTGAACTGGTTGAGTACCAGAGACTGCCGTTGACCGACATGCCTTTGGCAGGCCAGTAAGGAAAACCTGCAAATGTTCGTTAGCTATGTTCACTAATCTACACCATTGTGTTGCGATATATCCAATGTACATCTATAATCTATATCCATAAAAAAGCGGAAGATCACTAACACGAAACTGAAAAGCGCCACGTGTGCGGTCCTTTTGAAGTGCAGTGAATTGGTTTCAATGTAGTCACGTCAAGCGATGGTCTTGTTGTCACGTTTCGTTTGATTTGTAAGAGTTCCCGGTGTCCCAATGGCCTAAACCCCTCTTTAAAGGTCGACATTGCATCTGCAAGCCTTCTGGTGGTGCGGATATCCATAAGCGTCGGTAGCCACAAGGTACTGAACCACCTGCTTGTTTGTCCCTTGTCCCAAAAATATGTCGGGTTTCCTGCAAGATGCCCTGAGAAACTCATACAGTGTGTATCTGCATTTTTCCTCTCCTCTCCTTTACCTTTATATCATTTTAATTCATCCCTTACCTTTACTCCTGTATTTTCAATTAAAGGTAGCGCCACACTTGAAGTCATTTTGGTCTGCAGCTGAATTGAGTCGGCTCGTCTGGGTACCAGTACCTGTTTCTTATATAAGAGCAGCATGTAGTGGCGGCTATGCTGTCACGTCAAGTGATGGTATTGTTGTCGCATTTCGTTTGGTTTGTGAGACTTCCTGGTGGCCTAAACCGCTCATTAAAGGCCGGCAACGCATCTGCTAGCCTCCAGAGGCCCTAGCACGAACGAGTTGAGTAGAAGATTCGATTTGAAAATATTCATGCAGGGCCCCACAGCGAACCCTTCTTAACGTCTATGCGGGTTGCATTAGCATTGATTAAAAAGCATGACATTATAAAGATTTGCCTCCTGTGAGGGCTTGATTTTAGTCCGTAAAATTAGGATAGTTATCTGTCACCCTGTTACGTAAATTAGTAAGCGAATTATTATTCGCTTACTGCAAACCTTGTTGGCGGCAATTTACATAATATACGGCAACAGAAATGACAATTGTTGCGTAATGATTATTCAGAGATTTAATAAATACATCGTCTGTCAGGTCCACCGTATGCATGTATGCCGTATCGTGTGGTCCCCGACAGCAGAGCACGAATACCGAGTGTAGGTGTTGGTATGTTCAGTGTGTAGATTCAATTTCACTAAATCAACCTCTTCTTAAAGTAGTCTATCCTTTTATTCATCTGATCGAGGTCGCCCTTTGACTACTGCTTATTTTATTTGTCATTAAATAAAATAAAGAGTAGTGGTCTGATTATATACTGTTATCAAACGAACACCGGTACAAAACGTTACCACCGAAATAGCGACGTAATAACTAATACATCGTGTCTACTTACAGTCTATTTCGTGAAATTTCGATATTAATTTTACATAGGCTGCGTATTATAGATCGCGTGCCTGTGGCAAAATGTATCGTACCTAGTTGGAAATATTCAGTTCATTTGATCCGTCAGTACATTTTGGTGTTGCGAAACATCGGCCGTTTTCGTGACCCTGCTGCGCTTTGCTAATATTCTATGTTTGCAAGGCAAGGTGCTTTGTTTGTTTGTGCGTGAGTGTGTGATAAAGGTGTAATAATGTTAGAGAACGTCATTTAACTACATGAGGTTAAAACGGGTACAATTATGAATTTTCGTGTCAAAAATGAAGTTTCCTCCATTTTAGAAACTTGTACACCTGGAGGAGAATATTTACGTGAATATAATTAATAATAACGAGTTCTACTTAAATAGAATAGAATAATATTTTTACACATTTCTATATCAAACAAATAAAAGCTTAGAAAATTTATCAATCATTTGAACAAAACGGGAAAGTCTCACGCAAGGGAAAAAGGAAAAAAAAGATCCAAAAAAAATTTATCACGAGTAAAAGAGTGAATTTAAATTACGTATAGACGTGTCACGTCTTAATGGCACGTCCCTTTTCGAGTGTATGAAAACAAAACGGGAAACTATTTCCGAAACAGGAAATCTCTATCTCAGGAATCCGCTCTGAAATGTGGCTCACTAATTTAAGTACCTTTTTTTGTTCAGAGCGCTTGAATTGAAAATATCCAAGAATGATCTACAACATAAAACCTATATTTGTTTGAAGTTTGGATTGAAAGCCTTACGGTATAGTGCGTACAGTCTAAAAATGCACCCCCGTCCAAACCACTAAACCGCTAAAACTCCCCTAAAGCGATCGCGCTATTATTTGATCTTGCAGTGCGTGCTTGAGTGTGAGTTTAAAATATTATAAACGCTGCACACACATACAAGTAAGCATTACAATTAATATTTACGTTGACACTTGAAAATAGTGGATTTTAGTGAAGGGGCGTGCGTTTTTAGACTGTACGCACTACTATACTCGGTTCGATTCTCAATCCCAATGGATTTCAGCCAAATTGGAGTAGTAGTAATATTGTTTATGAATACGTCTTTATAATTGAAAGAGAGGTAATTAAAATTGCGTTCCTAGCGTAAGTTTGCAAGTAAAAAACATTACCAGTTATCTAGTTTACGTTTTGTTGTAAGCTATAATTTTTTAAAACATTCTTTATACAGTCATAACAGTGCCCAAGCTTCTTTTGATATTGGAAACTTAAGGGCCTAGCAAGAACAGTCTCGATAATTTTACTTACTTTTATGTTGGAAACCACACCTTAAATGAAACATGCTACCGTTTTACACAACTTACTTGCTAAATATTGCCAGCACGAATGTTTACTATTAGGCAAAACTTTACCATGTTTTTTGTAGATCATTCTTGAATATTGAAGGCCATTAACATTAATGAACAATCCATCATACAACCCAACTTTGGCGGGAGAATTCAAGATTTATGCGTTCTCGTGAGAGGAAATATGGCAGATTCTGTTAAAAGTTTGGCTCGTTGTCGGCCGATCTATACGAGGATTGCTGAAGGAATCGCCGATTAGAGGATGAAAAAATCATGGCGGCCCAGATGGAAAGTTGTGAAATCGGTACGTGTTAACTAGAATATTTACATATTATATGTATACTTGTCATCAACAAAATCGAAACAAATTACAAGTTTGTGTTTTGCAGGATTAAGTTTAAAGTACACGCGCGCTATGAACGGATTTTTCGATAGGGCAAAATAAAGGACGTCTAAGGGAAAGCTGAATTGCAGGCGGTCTAAGTCGCGGAAAACAGCTAGTGCGATTTTTTTTCTTTTTTTTTTTTACTCAACGGATCGTCATGATATTTTCACCAATCGATAGAGTTATTCTAGAGGAAAGTTTATATTTATAAAACATATATATTACAGAAGATAAAAGCCGCGAATTTGAATGATTTGTAACGTGATGTCGTAAAAAAATATTTTTGTGCGGCTTACTTTGCGTGCGCTGGCTAAACCATACGAGATAGGTCAAAATAATGTTGTACGGAATTGTATATCTTAAATATGTCTATAAGAAAATCCGCGATGACGTATGTCGATCTCTTTTGCATATACATATTACAAATAAATAATGAACTATTTACGAAGTCATTTTAAAGAATAACGTCTTAATCCTTATCCATGTACACTATATACATTGTAAATTTCGTGCAGACCAAAATTGCCTTTTGCAGCATATCATTAAAATGAATATCTTAGAAGATATGAGAGATTTAAAATACAGAGTCAGAGCGGCCGGACGGCCTGGCGGCCGGCGGGCCTAGGTTCGGTGGGCGACCTATAGACGGCGCTGTTTTAATATTCAATACTAAGAACAACATCTGCAGGGCCTAGTCTAGCCTAGTCCTAGCCTAGTCTAGTCCTAGCCTAGTCTAGTACATTGTAAAAGCAGACAAATAAAGACAGATGACCAAGCAAATAGATAAAGTGTGATACTCGACTAAACTTGTTTCAAATTTTAAAAAAATTAAAAGAAAATTTTTCATGAGCGAAAATAAAAATTTTATTGAAAAATATATATCTTTGGAGTCAAGTAACGATAAAAGTAGAGTTAGTATACGAAGAGTTGCCAGAATAAAGGTGTACTTTCGAAAAATTCGAAGCCTTTTGCGACGTCGGAGTGCGTTCACAAGAGGGCCGACAAAGGCCGTAATCTGCTAATGGAGTCCTTGAAGCCCACTACGCCGACTGAATGCTGACTGGGCCTTTGATAAATGCAACTCGAACATACAAAATTAAGCTCGTTGAATGGCTGTCGACTGACTTGTTATGAATTTGTGTAAGCTCTGTAATTCTTATAAATAATTTAAAACTTTTTAAATTTAAAGATTAGGGAATTTAGAATTTAATTTAGACCTGGAATTTATTAATGAAGTATTTAATAAATGCAACTGAAACATACTAAATTAAGTCCATTGAATGGCTGTCGACTGACTTGTTATGAATCTGTGTAAGCTCTGTAATTCTTTTATATAATTTTGAACTTTTTAATTTAAAAATTACAGAATTTAGAATTGAATTAAGACCTGTAATCTATTAATGAAATATTTAATAAATGCAACTCGAAAATACTGAATTAAGTTCAGTAAATGTCTGTTGACTTGTGATGATTCTGGGTAAGCTCTGTAATTCTTAGATTTAATTTAGAAAAAGACCTGTAATCTATTAACGAATTATTTGATAACTCGGATATACAAAATTAAGTACTACCACAAAGGTTCAAAATTTTAAATTCTGCTCCAGACGTCATAAAATATAAAACTAAAATACAACTTTGTTTTAAACATATATAGTTTTATAGCCCGGCGTATTTGTCTGCAAATATATATGTATGAAACAAAAATCAGGGCGACACTTAATGAAATTTTCGCCGTCAGCCCGACAAAATCCCGGCCTTCTACCAAACAAGGACAAATCCTGCGAATCGAAGGAATATTAACCCACCGTTGAATTTTATTAGCCCTAAAATAGGGAAACTTTTTGCCTACAACCTTCGTTTTATTTCACTTCCTATCGCACTCACGTCTTATACATAAATCGAGATGTTGAGACGAGACGAATTTCTTAGCATTCCATGGATTCACCGTGCGGGTGCCGGGTCCATCGCGTTGCAGAGGAAGGAACTTTTCTTAAATTCATATAACATTTACAAATATTACTAAACGCAACCATAAGTTCCGTAAATTATAAACAGGGTCGACAAAAACGGTTATAAAACCAGCATATACGTGGCAGAGGTAGGAGAGCGAGGCGAGGGGTATACCAGCAAAATCCCTATATAACATAATAAAAGACCTTGGCTTGTCAAGAACTATCATAAGTTAATTATTAGAAAGGACATCTTAAGCCGCACTAGTAGGATTATACCAGATCTGGCTAGGCAGGGGAGGGAACACTGGCAGTGAAGGTGAGTGTTAGTGATCACTGTAAAGTGCGCACTCTTAAACCTACACCTGGGTCACAAGTCCGGGGCACTGCTATGGTTCCTTCCTCTGCAACGCGATGGACCCGGCACCTGCACGGTGAATCCATGGAATTCTAAGAAATTCGTCTTAGAATTAACAACTTGTTCAACTCCCAACGCCGCTAGGGTATTGTCGCAACCATTTCGAACACAACTTTTTAATTCAAGCTTAGTAGGAGGGGAACCGGGAATATTAGACTTACTTAAAAAGTATTCCTAATGTTGTTTAAAAACACAAGCTTCCAATTAATTAAGCATTGATAGTTCAGTGGTAAAAAGGCAGACTGAATGTAAGGTCCTGGGTTCAACTCACTAGGCTATCGTCGTGACTACCCTTAGGACAAACTTGTGAAAACCCCTAATTAGAGCAGTAACGAGATAATAGGATACTAGCTGTTTCCCACGACGTCGTCCGCGTAAAATTAAACTTGCAAAAGCCCTTGAACATCTTTAATCTGGCTATATCGAAAAATGTGTGTGTGCGTGCGTGCGTTCGTTCGTGCCTGCGTGCGTGCATGCGTGCTAAAGGACACCAACAAGCAATATATATGTATTTATATGTGACTTGTTGTTAGCCGCGACTCCGATCGCGTATAAATCCGGTCAAGTGGCATTAAATATGATTCGTATTAGAGTAAGGTAAGGGTCTGGTATTTTTGTATTCCACAAATGTTTTGTACAACTATTTTTTTTTTTATAAGACAAGGGGCAAAGGGGCAGGCGGTTCACCTAAGTGACTACCGACGCCCATGGACAACTGCAACACCAGAGGGCTCGCAAATGCTTTGCCGACCTTTGAGAAATGAGTATGGTCTTTTCTTGAAGGTCTCTTAGTCGTATCCGTTCGGAAATACCGAAGCTGGCAACTGATTCCGCGGAGAAATTTTGCGAGGCATAAAGTTTCCAGTAAAGCGCTCAGTTGTGGACTTTAGGATATCGTGGCAATGAGGGTAAAATTTCAAATTTTGGCGGGATGCACTGCGGTGAAATTCAGTGTAGAAAAGCACACCAAGGTTTTCGGCGAGGGATGTGACAGGCTACCGCTAAGGAAGTTTTTTAGTCCGGGCTAGGTGGAGTTGCCCGGGGCGTCCATCTCGCCGATAGATGAAAGAAAGAAAGTAAATGCATTTATTTCAAATGAGATACTACAAACAGCTTAAGATAATATATATATATATATATATATATCGTACGTAGAAACTTCGCTAGCGTGACTCAGATCTTGTATGGCACGCGTTAGCGCATTCCACGTTACAGTGTACCGGACGGGTATTTGTGTAGGTTTGCTTGCGGAGTCCAACGGCACGCCGGTTACGTGTATGAGAACGTTCCGGAGCACCTAAATAAATATATTGAAAATTGACATTCGATTTTGCTCCAGTTGCCTGCACAGATTCAAATGTAGTCCTAAACACGTTTACCGGCACAGGTATGCAAGTTGTGCACTACATCTTTATCTTTAAAATAAAAAAAAAAACATATTAATTCTGTAAAAGTAAAACCTAAATGAAAAATAACTGGGGTCATGGATGGGTGATCAATTCTAACACTGGTTTTCCAATATCCGATCTCGTTCCTTAATCGTTTGAGTCGATCGCTAGGTTAAGCTTTCCTTACCGCGGGCGGGTCATGGATGGGTGATCAATTCTAAAACTGGTTTCCAATATCCGAACTCGTTCCTTAATCGTTTGAGTCGATCTCTAGGTTAAACAGTTCTTGCCGCGGCCGGGTCATGGATGGGTGATCAATTCTAAAACTGGTTTTCCAATATCCGACCGCGTTCCTTAATCGTTTGAGTCGATCTCTATGTTAAGCAGTTCTTGCCGCTGCCGGGTCATGGATGAGTGATCAATTCTAACACTGGTTTTCCAATATCCGACACCACTTGTGTAATTCTATAGTGAATTTATAATGAGATGCATTCTTGAGAACTAACATAGCAATTGGAAACCTGATCTCAAAGTTGCACTAAACCTGACAATAGCATTAAAATTGAGCATAACAATCTTGAATTAAGTCTTAAAATTAACTGCAGTAAGGTGAAATGGACAGCGGGGAATACTATGATATATTAGCGAAACCGACAGACGTTGTCCTACCTGAACGTTCGCTTACTTTTACTATTGTATATCGAAACATTGCACCGTCTGTTGGTTGCTTACCCCAGCGTCCGCCCGTCCCCGCATTTTTAACCTCTCATATCTTTTAAGATATTTATTTAAATGATTTGCTGTAAAGGGCAATTTTGACCTACATAAAATATACAACATATTTAGTGCCTTTAATTGTATAAGAGTTAATACTATTTTCTTAAAAATAGCTTCAGGATTCTTATGCCGGAGCCAAACAGAGCTTCATTGGAATGATCTGTGACAAATTTTTCACCGTCCCATATTTTTGGAGGGCGAAAAATATTCTAATTTTTTTGTTAAAGGCGCGTTTTTTAAGGGTTCTCATCCACTATACATGATGACATATTTTTGCATTAAAAAAAAAAACTGATTCTTATTAGGGATGGTTTGGGAGTTAGAGCCCTTCAGGAAAACTGCAGACTTATTCCTCAAATGCCGGCAAAGCGTATGCGATGCTTCTTAGCACAGTTATCCATTGGGTGACGGTCATTATGCAGGTGAAACACCGTGGTTTACCTTTTTTTATATAAAAGAAAAGAAAATCACCGCAAATGTCGGCAACACATCTGCGAATCCTCTAGGGGTACCATCGCCTTCATATATAGTCACTCAAGTCAACTGACAGCCTGCTTAAGCCCCTTTAACCTCGGGTCTTACTAATCGATTTTCCAAAAAATAGGTGTTTATGTGTTGTTTGTAAATATGCATTATCTTTTACCATAAACATTATTGTCAGCAGACAGAAAGTGGTCATCGTCGCCCATGGACACCTTCAGCATAAAACAAACAGGTAATGGACCGGCTTTTGAGTAATTAATCTGTCTACTATATTTATTAACACATTTTTATTCTAACATTTTTAGTTGAATATAAATAAATAATAATAATATATTTCTACTATAGAGTGAGGAGGTCGTGGCCTAATGAGTGGTCGGCATTTGAGTCGATCGCTTGGTTAAGTAGCTCTTGCTGCGACCGGGTGATAGATGGGTGACTCATTCTCTAGAACTGGTATATATTTGATATCCGACCTCCTCCGTGTTTCGGAAGGCACGTAAAACAGTGGGATCCGATTAATGTTTTTTTCAACCCAATCGCCACTTGTAAAAACTTTTTATCGCTACAATTGCTGAATAAACACGCACTTTTTATTTACTAACTACGGAATCCTAAAAGGGGTATATACTTATAAAAAGGGTATACGTGCTTAGATTGTGTTAAGAAGCCGAGAATGTGTTCCTTATCTTAATAAAGACTAACTCGTTAAATGAATTACACAGCGGGGGATAAAGCAATATGTCGGGATTTCTCTAAACTCTCTGCAGGTGGTCGTCTGTAAGGGATCTTCTAAATATATAAAAAACATATTTTTTCCTTTATGCGTGAACTAGTTTTGTACGCGATTGTACCGAAACTTACTGTT
The DNA here is from genome assembly GCA_024363005.1 of Charaxes varanes. Taxonomy (NCBI): domain Eukaryota; kingdom Metazoa; phylum Arthropoda; class Insecta; order Lepidoptera; family Nymphalidae; genus Charaxes; species Charaxes varanes. Next base: position 62,643 of record JANCMC010024107.1, on the reverse strand, counting down.
TAAGAGTAAGATAAAAATAATATATAAGGGTCATACACATTTCATTGTTCTGATAAAATGATATAATATATCCTGCATATTATAGTTATTTCTATGACGTACGGAGCCATTCCCAAAATGTAAAATTAGTATTATTTTAAGATGCCAAAAATAAAATCTGTACGCAATACATAACTGTAGCAAATTACGTGCATTTATATTCATAATTATATAATAAGTTAGGGCAGACTAACGGACGGACGGACTGAGTGAAACTATAAGGGTTCCTTATAGTGCTACGGAACCTTAAAAAGGAAAGTTGGGTGGAATCACTATTTTTTGCCAACTTTCCTTTTTTCACATTCATTAATAATTGAATCAGTTTATTTTCGAAAACTATTAATTCCTTATTGAAACTCAGCCGCAACGCTAATATCTATAATTAGATCTAATCCTCACAATTTTTTCGAGTTATGGAGGCAGTAGTTAGTCAGGGGTTCACTCTGGTCGTAAGGCTCCGTTTATTAAATAAATAAATAAATACAGGACTATATGACACAAGGATGCGTAAAATAGTGGGACGCATTAATGTCACTTTGTGATATTAGTCATAAGGTTGTAGAAATTGTGGGGGTTCCGAGGATGGCGTCAGATGCCAACCGGTTATCTTAACTTGCCCTACAGCCACATCCTCTACAACCTAAGCGGACCCTGGTATTTAACCGGGATAACGCTGGGAAGAAGAAGAAAAATGTTAAGGTTAAAGAGATATATATACCATATTTATAATTATGTCTTATGCTCTACCTATGTTACAAAATATTATTTGATTATTCTAAGAAAAAAAATTTTGTTACTTTGCCGGTGTTAGTAAAAAATAAAACCATTTGTTAATGAGTGTGGATGATATCAAATTTTCGGTTCCAAAACATTGTCGCTCTGCAGCTAGTAAAGCGTTTTTTCGTTGCACAAAGCTCTAATATGAATATTGCACGCGCCCAACAATAGAACATTGTAGAGCCGCCATTGTAATGTCGTCTATGGGAAAGTGCTAATTGTTTGCCATTCTACCGCATATATTTAATTGAAAAACGTGCACTGCGCACTCCAATTAATATTAAACTGAGGATTTTACGTGCAGAATACTAAACACCTTTGCGTTCATTAATTGTATGTGAAATAGGTACTGGCAATTCGTATTTTAGACAAGAAAATCCGTGCAATGCTGTACAACGAATGCTAGCATGCTAGCAGCAAAACATAACTGAAATCTGATTCTTAATTTGTTAGATTGATGAAATAAACTTTTGAAGATAAATTTTTGAAGTGAAAATTTAAATTTGGTTTGCATGAGAGTTTATTTATAAAACACGATTTTTGTTTGTAGTTTTAATATTTCGCCTGTCAGCAGTCCTCATGACTGCATTGTGTTTTACTCGACAGTATCAGATAAGTTTAGAAAATATCATGATTTTTAAAACTAAAATCTTTGTGACATCCCATTTTAAAATTTAAATTTTTTGGTTACTCATACTCATACACCATAAAATAATTAAACTGAACTGCTGTTTTTTTTTTTGATTATGTGATGTCACGTCAAAAGTTTCGAAAATTTGACAACCTGTCACAATTGCGGGGGTTAAAAAAATTATAAAATTCGTGTGAAATATTTTTCTATGACGGGGTTTGAATCGAACACCTCACTGATTCATTCCATCTTCTGCCGTTGAGCTATCGTGGTTCAACAGCTCTAACTTGACTTCGAATGTACATATTTAAATGTATAATACATTGCAGTACAAGTGCATTCGATTTAAAATGCGATTAGAGATCGGTTATTGGAAGCTCACCACCTCACGACACCAGACGCATAGACAATGGTATCACGTTAAGCTCATACTTGCTGGTAACAAATCAATGTCACAGTAAGGAGTCATTGACTTTGGGCATGAATTAACCAGCTAACGTCAGGTAAACGTGGTTCCTAATTGCCTTTACACGATTCCCATTAGCCGTATTGAATCGTAAATAATCGATTAACGATTATAATATAACCAAATAGCTCAACGGTAGAAAAGGTTAGCTGAAATCTTTGAGGACACGGTTCAAACCCCAACCCCTCTAGGCTATTGTAGCATTCACTCTATATATAAGCCTGGCACAGGTTGATAAAGTTCGAAAACTACTGGAACGACAAAAATTCTGTTTGTTTTATTTCATTCTTCTTATTTCGAGGAAGGTTTAAAAGAAAGGAAATAAAGAAAAGGTCTGTACATTATTTAAAAATACAAAAAAGGCAGATTTGGTCGCTACTTTTTTTTCATAATTTTTTTTATTATTTCATAAAATGTTCATTTTATGTAAAAAATATAAAGGGTGTTAACTGATTATTAGCAAACAAGCCAAAATTTGGGCAGGACAACGTCTGCCGGTTCCGCCAATTTGAAATAAAACCTAAGATATATTCGACAGTAACATATTTTCAAAAATTTCATTGAATTTGCACAAAAATTGAGGAACACCTCAAACGAGCATAAGATTAGTTAAAGGAAAACGAAATACATCTCATTTTTATTCAAAAGAAATTTTAAATTGAGCGTGAAAAAATGCTATTTGAATTTTAAACATAAATTAATTCAATATAGCAAATTAAATAAACTAACGTTTAAAAAGTTTTGAATTGTTTTAAATTAAAAAAAAGAGTGGAAAATAAATTCGAAAATGATGTCAAAAAATTGCGAATGGATTAAAGAATCAGATTTCGATCACCTAAAAAAGTAATCAAAGGTTTTAAAGGACTTACCATGTTGTCTTAAAATTGGTCCTTCAAGTGAGAAGATAAGGACGGGAGGCGTATCGTGGATTGGCGTGGCGTGTTCGCTAAGCAACGCACCGGGCCGGACTGATGCAGAAATAAAGGGAGTTATGTTTTTATATAAGCAATCATTGTGCGCACGGACGATTCTGGATATCTCCCGCGATCAAAGAACGGATTAAAAGCGACAAACCTCTCATAACATTGTAATTCATAGCATAGTATGTTCTGCTATCACATAAAAACAATACTATTTATGGTGCTATGTTTCTGCAAGTGACTTATACTGGAAGGATGCCAAAGCAAAACGTAAACCTCTCTATGCTTAGGGGGTTGCCCACAAATTAAAAGCTCTACTATGACTACTAGGGTAGAAGTTTTACTATACTAAGGGTAGTCTGTTAGACATCGCTTTAAGCTATGAGACCGCCCTTCCACAGTTTATATTATGTAATTTGTTAAGTTATTATTAATTTTTATTTCTGTCGTTTGCAATAACTAGTAAATAAATATTACGCGTCAAAAATACGTGTAAATTTTTTAAATAATTTTATTTAAAAATAAATACAAAATAAAAATTATAGTTAAAAATAATGTATGATTTTAAACCCATCAGAATAGCACCGCAACTCCAGCACTGAGATTGTATTGCGTCCAGACTTTAGGCTTTTTTTCAGACAGACCTAACCCCTTATTCTTCAGCGAGTATGACTAACACATATGAGTAATATAGCTTTGTCTGAAGTTACTGCTGTGTGCCTGTTAATTTTAACGTTAATAAAATAAGAATAAATATTTTATTCTAACTTTAGAAATATTACAATTTTGGGATATATATACATATGATGTAAATTCCGGGGTCCGGACTGAGTCCTGTCTGAAAATTGTTAAAAAGAAAAAAGTTTTAAAATTCGATTGCAAATCGGAAAAAATAGGTCAGAAATTTTGGCAACTGTGTAATAATATGACGGAAATATTTGTCTTGGAAATATTGGTATGATATAAAAATAATGGGCACCCTAATCAAAGGGATGGGATGAATGGGAAAAAAGGGGTAAGCTGCGGGGAGGAAACCTTGACCCTCGCGGTGTTGTGACTGCGATTCGCACACGTATACCATAGCTACAGAGCTATGGTACACGTATGTAACCAAAATTATACAGTCTGCATAATACCTCCCAAAGAGTACAAAAATTAAATGATATTATTTTTACTCTGAATATTGAAGGGGAAGCTTTTTTTGGTGCTTAGCTTAAAATGAAGCCATTCTTTCAAAAAAAATCTACAGATAATTATGTCTTTAAATTCTAAAAATATTAAGAAGTAGATTCTTGATAGCCTGAAACTCAAGGGATCGATCAGAGATCGATGACAAATTACTAAAGTAGAGATATATACTAAAGAAGAGAAATGAGACGAATTTCTTAGCGTTCCATGGATTCACCGTGCGGGTGCCGGGTCCATCGCGTTGCAGAGGAAGGAACCATATAACTTATATTTTGTGCGTCCACGATCGAAGACGCCGCCATATCTACTAAATGGGGGCCGACACTAGTACGCACCCTACACAAGTAACATTTGGTGTCTACACGAGTGAGATAGCACTATCGCCGTCTATTTCTAACAAGACGTGCCTATCTCACTCGCTATGTTACGTACTAGTGCCAGCCAGGATCAGTGCGTCCACGATCGAAGACGCCGCCATACCGTTCTTGTATCATCTGTCCATAACACTAACATTTTTTGTATAATTATATTAAAACAGAGGAGGAGGTTAATGAGTGGCCGGCATTGGAGGCGGTTGATAGGTTAAAAGCTCTTACCGTGAACGAGTGATGTATGACCAATTCTAACACTGGTTTCCAAATAACGACCTTCTCCGTATTTCAGAAGGTACGCAACAGTAAGGCCTGATTAATGTCACTGAGTGGTTTTCAAAAACTAGTTAATAGTATGAAAGTTTTTTAGAGGTATGTAACCCATTCTCTAGGAATATAATATAAAATTTCTTATGACACTAACATCTCCTGACCGCTAAATATAGCTCCGTGGATGCGAGTGCCAGCAGATGGCTCATAAAAGCAGTTTTATGTCTCGCGTCGACCAAATACAAAGGGCAAAAATACTTGTTCAATTTTACGGTATACTTCAGACCGTATTGGAATGCCGTAGGGGACACTAGGAAATGAGTATTAATACGTACATACAAGAGATCGCCGGCTGATCGAAATTCGTCCACAAACCTTGCGTACAACGACTGATATAGTTCTATTCACAGAAAAATAAAATTTGACAATAATATAACATACGGTTAGCCCCAGCGGATTCTCAAGTTCTGGTAGGAGCTGGGCTGGATGGAGTAAACACCCACCAGCCAGCATCCCCATTCGTGGAAGTTGATGAAGGGAGCCTGTAAACATCCAGTAGTGGACGTCCCAGGCTGAAATGATCTGTGAATGAATGAATAATGTATTGGTGTTTAAGACATTCATATGAAAAATATAAATGAAATATTTTTGGCTGTCTGTCTGTCTATTTGTTACGGGTATACTATGAAATAGCTGGATCAATTTCGATGGGAAGTGCTAATTTAATTTTAGCAAAAGGACTTAGGTTCAGAAAATAAAAATGGGCAAGGGCGTGTCAAGACAGGCTTATATAGGGTTCCGTATCTAATGCACTATAAATGTATTTGTTAAATAAGTTCAAAAGTTGTTGTCCGATTTCGTTAAAAATAATTTGCCTAGTGAGTTTTTAGTATGTTCTATCAACAAATGAAAATTTCGAGTCCCTACGTCTAATAATAAAATTTGGAAAGGCAAGCTCATAGTAGCGATGGACAGAACACTTGGCCAGAAGTCGTGATGACAGGGCCTTAAACAAATGGGAACCAGGGGTAAGTAAGGGGGAGGTGACCTATACCCAATAGTGGGTCAACATAGGTTGCGAATGATGATGAAAGCTCATAAGAACTAAGTTCGGTCGCATCGCGCATTGGCGTTCTATGTCAACTGAACTGGACGCTTATTTGGAGGGACGTCTTAGATCTTTCGGTGTTTAAGGATACACTAGAAATGATGATAGAAAAAAAAACTATAGAACTTAATTCAGATTACCTTGCCTCGCACAACATCTCTGTGGAGTAAGGTCTGCTCCGGTATTCCTGAACCGATAATACCTCATATTCAGCTTATGATGGGATCAAATCTTTGAATAACTATCAAATTGAATACAAAATTTACCTGGTTCAAATAGTTAGGATACTATATTAAAATATTTGTAACGTATCATACCCAGTGAAATGAGTGTAACGATTACATACAGTAACAAAACAAGACGTGTTTGTCCACTCGAAGGTCTGCTGGCGCCGCGACCGTTGATTGCAAAGCAAACATGGGCCGTCGTGTGTGGGCTAAACCTTAAATACGTCACCACGTGCGGTGACGTAGCCAAACAAAACTAAATAACTTAGACAATGCCTATTGATGAGAATTTTTCGAGCAAATTTTTTATTAACGGTATGTAGGTTCTCTTGTCTTACTCGAGAATATGTATTACGAAGCTATACCTATGTGTTACTTGACCCGACCTACCTGTGTCATTTACATATACCATCGAATCATCATGACACAATGACGATCCTCAAAGAGGCGTCAGACACTCAGCCGCCAAAAACTTGTAACAAAACATACAGATAACATTCGGGTTGTGTTTGTGTGTGGTGTGTGTGTGTGTGTGTGTGTGTGTGTGATGTGTGTGTGTAAGTCAGTGTATCTCCATGCATGGATAGAATTTTTAAAAATCTCATTATTTACAAATAACTATATACATGGAAAGGAATAAAGCGAACTAAAAATGCTGCTTAATGACTTCTAAAGTCCACTTTCAGTGGAATTTCACTGACAGTTGCAAAAACTGTCACAATGGCTTGACGTCAAACTGTTAATGTTAAATAGTTTTTCGTGCGCTATGCACAATTATAAACATTTTTTTTAAATATTGTTATGCCGAGGCTAGACATAGCTCAGTCTCCGTACTTTTTTGTCCTTGAAGACTACAAAGTACTACAAAACTTTGCGCCAAAACTCAGCCACACACAGTCCCCGGTCACGCTACATGATCATTGAAATGATCATGCAAATGAAGCTATGTTCCATCAATTCTCTCTCACTACGATGAACGTGGCGCCGTAACAATATTATTGTGAAGTTGTCAGAACTTTTCCTACAATAGTTGTTGTTTTTATCTGAATAATAAAGAAAATGCTGATGCGTTAGAAAAATAGACGTTATTGTCTTCTAATATCTACTTTTAATGACACTTAACATATCACATTTCTGGACATACAGTATTATATTTAACAGAATACGAGTCAGAAATCAACATATCGGTGTCCTTAAGTTCCTAGTTGTCAATGAGCGTTGGTAGGTACTCATGCTTGCCCTTTTGCCCCTAATATATAATTTTTTCTCACAATTACTTGCCGCTACAGATGGTTAGGTATTAAGGTTATCGAGCCTTCAAAATACCTAAAGTATTCCTACCATTCTTAATAAAATATACATTAAAAATTACATGTGGCTCTCAGAAAAATAGTGGGAATATTAGACATACCTAAAAAGTATTCCTAATATTATTTAAAAAAAAAATATTAGAATGGGTCACCCATGCATCACCCATCGGCGGCAAGAACTGCTTAACCTAGCGATTGACTCAAATGCCGACCACAGATTAATCAACGTCCTTCTATAACAAATTTTATCGTTATCTGGCTGAAAATTTTGTGAAAAATCTACCAGGCCTTATATCAGAGACAGTTGAATTCCTGAGTTTAGATTACAAAGGAGGGACTTAGCAGTACTAAGATTTGCGACCCAGGTGAAGGTTTGAAGCATCCCATTACTGTGAGGATTAACGCTCCCCTCCGCTGCCAGTGTTCCTTCCGCTGCCAGTGGTCCTTCCACTGCCTAATGAAATTTGCTATGACTCTACCAGTGCGGCATTAAATATTATTCCTGAATGACTCTGATTTGGGGTTACTTGAACAAAACAGTATCTAAGAGATTACGGCAGATTGGTCTTGCATTACAGTATTAACGGTTTAACGCTGTACTGCCTCGCTGTAATAATCACGTATCATTTAAAAAATTGTAGAAAAGGGGATATCATAAATGTTAGGAATTTTCTATACAGAGGTGGAGTTTGCTACTTTATTAGAAAACTAGCGGACTCGGCAGACTATGTTCTGCCTCTTATTATTTACTTCTATTATCCTATATCATCCTCGTTCCCGTTCCCGTTCTCGTTCCCGTTCCCGTTCCCATTCCCGTTCCCGTTCCCGTTCCCGTTCCGGTCCCAGTCCCCGTATAAGTTCAAATTGACTCTACATTTTAGATATAAAACGTTTGTATGGGAAAAGAAAAGGGCTGTTTTTAGGGTTTTCCCGGAAATTATTCGATTTTTTCTCACCCTAAAAACCATCACCAATTTCTTGGTGAACTATACATTGTACTAAATTTCTTTTTTAATTAAATACTTATTCCAGGGGCTTTTTTTGGCTTTAGAGCACTAATTCAAAGCAAACGTAAAACGTAAAAAGATTCAAAAAACAAAAAAACTAATTGGAAAAGGTTAACTTATTGCGAGAAAATATATTGTTGAATAATCAAATATTATTACGGGATTCGAGCTATTTAAGGGGCAGTTTATGTCCCAGAATGTGCCTAAATTCGCAAGCTTCGTTTTCGTTGTCATTTAGCTGATCCAATTAACATGATCTTTTAATATATCATTATTATTTTCATGAAGTTAGAGAAGCTAAATAATATTCGCGTAATCTGAGTTTAGGTTTTGCATATAGGGAATACATGGTGTGGAACACTAAGTGCTTTAAAGCACTACACGTCAGATAGAGAGCAATATGGCTGCTTTTTGGGCTCTTCTCCGACTAAGACGCGAGGAACCCTTGTAAATTGAGATACACTCTACTCTAAGGGCCGATTTCTTATACTACTCTGATCGGCTGCATTGAAAAAAAGCTCTTATATTAAGGGTGCATCCTTGGGGGTTAAAGGGCGCGAGGATTCTCCCTGTACGGTTTTCTGACACGCTCGAGTAAAACGCAAAATTCCCTTTTGGGCTTCCTACTACGAGTTTATTTATAAAGTGAAAACTCTTATGCTGGTACCAGACATAGCTCCATTTGAATGATCACATAGTGTGCCCGGGGACTTTGTGTAGCTGCGCAGTCCTGTAGTACTATGTAGTCTTCAAGGACAAACACTTTGAGCTAAGTCTGGCTTTAGCATTAAGATAACTGTTTTCCTAAGAACAGTTCGAAGTTCGATCTAATACAGACAGCTGATTCATGCCCATCATTCTCGGAACCCCCACGATCTCTACAACCTTACGACTAATATCACAAAGTGACACTAATCGGGTCCCACTGTTTTGCGTGCCTTCTGAAACACGGAGGAGGTCGAATATGAAATATAAACCTGTGCTAGAATGGGTCACCCATCTATCGCCCGGTCGCAGCCAACTTAACTTAGCGATCGACTCAAATGCCGACCACTGATTAGGCCACGACCTCCACTATAGACTAGCTGTAACTAATTTGTAAAATTTTGAGGGCTTTTATTTTTTGTGCGCGGTCGTTATTATTTTTCTAGAATTGATGTAGCCCTTTTTTTTATTGGAGATAGGCATGCGCACCTGTATGATGTTACTCCTTGCATCATTAGCTACCTACTAGAGAAGGTACCGTGAAAACGGTCCAGTCGTTACGGAGATTACCCGGAACAAGCAGAAAGTCAGGTGTACAAGTGATCCATAAAGAATACAAACAGCAAGTATTTAAGTAATAACAAACGACTTAAACAAAAGAAAATCACTATGTCCTTTTAACAACTTCGTTAGTTTGCTAATTTATTTACTATGTTATTAAAACGTGCGGAATTCTTGTAATGCAATTATAAGGAAAACGATCCTTTATAATATTAAGTGCCTATGAGCAGCCCGCTCCGCTCCGCTCCGCTTCGGTACATTATGGGCGTTTTCTTACGGATCTCTATTTTTTTTGAAAATATTCTATCGCCTATATTCATCAAGGATAATGTAAGACTCTGATTGTAAAATAATTTTTCAAATCGGTTCAGTAGTTTTATAGGAGGAGGTCGTGACCTAATCAGTGGTCGGCCAAATGCCGACCACCCACTGAACACCTCTTATGTGTAATAGTTTAAATGATACGGTTAAGAGGGCCCGCGTGCGGTGCACCGAGTGCGGCCGCCGGGCGCTGTGTGCCTCATGCGACGATATGTATCATCGACATCCAAAACGGAGACATCACCAAAGACAGGTACTTTTTAAGCAATGCTTACCACAGTGATACTTATTTGTTTAATTACTAGCTGTGCCCGCGACTTCGTCCGCATAAAATTGGGTCAAAAAATAGATTATTTTAGCGTGATGATAATGCCTTCCTCGATTAATGGCTATCTAACACTGAAAGAAATTTTCAAATCGGACCAGTAGATCCTGAGATTAGCGCGTTCAAAAAAAAAAACAAACTCATCAGCTTTATATATTAGTAAAGATTATATATTGCTATAGATACGAAATTTTAATTATTTCAATTCGTAACAAAATGAGTAATAATTAAAAGAAGGGAACGCCTTTTAATTATTACTCATTTTGTTACGAGTATATATTTGATATCCGATCTCCTCCGTGTTTCGGAAGGCACGTAAAATAGTGGGACCCAATTAATGTCATTTTGTGATATTAGTCGTAAGGTTGTAGAGGTCGTGAGGGTTTCCGAGGATGACGTCAGATGGCATTCAGTCATCTTAACACGCCCCACTGTCACATCCTCTTCAAACTAAGCGGACCCTGTTACTTAAACGGGATAACGCTAAGAAGAAGAAGATATAATGTTATAAACTATATAATATTATAGTATTCGTGGCGCTTTGCACGAGAACAATCCTAGAACGCGTTTTCCTATAATGTGGAATAAACATACCGTGTTATAGGAGGATTACAGTATTAGTGCCAATTAACAAAATCAGTAGTAATTTGTACGACGTCAGCGTACGTTGGTTCCGCTTGGTTTAATTTTTTTATTATGGTGCTTGAGATGTTGTGGGGGCATCGTTTTCTTTGATGATCTTGCTTCAAAGTAAATAGGTTTTGAATAATATTCAAATATAACACCTAATCCGCTATAAACCTGACTCCTCGTAATTAATGGAAATCGTTTTAGTCTTCGCTGTAATTATACAGTGGTGTTAAAATCTTAGTGAAAATTTATTCAAGCGCAAATTTATCAAAGATATAAACGGTGTTGTATGAAGTTATCGTTGTTTCGGGGGCCTTTTTAGCCAATTTCTATAAGAGAGACGAATTTCTTAACATTCCATGGATTCACCGTGCGGGTGCCGGGTCCATCGCGTTACAAAGGAAGGAACCATAGCAGTGCCCGGGACTTGTGACACAGGTGTAGGTTTAGGAGCGCGCTCTTTATAGTCATCACTAACACTCACCTTCACTGTCAGTGTTCCCTCCCCTGCCTAGCCAAATCTGGTATGAGCTGTGGGAAAGATGGTAGTACTGTGAATCCCGGTAGGATTTTAACTGATTGAGAAGGATGGATTGTAAGAGGGGCTTCTAATTTTCAAATTCATATAGCGTAGTATATTAGTCCAGTCTAGTTGACAAAGTTTATATAAATTAGTATAGCATTAGTGGAAAACAAATAATTGGAAACGAGTTTTCAAGAAAAGAGCATACTAAAATGTTTGCAAAGCATTTGTGTTCACTTTCATAGTTTCCTGAGTCGTAGCTTTTTTTATATAACAAGGGACAAACGAGCAGGCTGCAATCACATGAGTGACTACCGACGCCCATACTACTAGAGGGCTCGCAGATGCGTTGCCGGCTTTTGAGGATTGAGTATGCTCATTTCTTGATCTGAAATACCGAAGCTGGTAACTGATTCCACAAAACCAATTTGTATTACGTATTTTCTGTCACAAATCAGGAAAGCTCAAGTCGGAATGGGCTGGGCACGTGGCACGAATGGACCCGCAAAGGTGGGCCAATGTTGCAATCTTATCGAAAACTCCTTCTTCTTAGCGTTTCGTTGGCAAGCACTAAATTGTGTCGGCCCAGAACTTAGCCACATCAACTGCCTTATCAGTAGCAGCCATTAAATCCTCTTGCGTACGTTAGTTAGGGCACGCAAGGCACGATAAAAGATGACACATCGTTTGAGTTGCACCGCACAAACAGCTCAGGTTAATGTCATTTGTGAATCTCCACCTGGATATTCTCCCTAGATCTGCCAACCTGTGTCCGAAGTCTATTAAGTGACTTCCAGTTTCCCAAGGCAGATCTTGCCCAGGTGGAAGATTCTCAGTGGGTGGCACAAATGGGCTTCGCAAGGGAGCTCTCTTCCTCCAGAGCCTGCATCTCACCAGTCGAAATCTCGATAACCGCGGGATCTTCAAAGGTCAAAGATGAAATTTGGCAAGGAGGCCAATAGCAGCTAGGTTAGTCCAGGTCTCGTAACCGTAGTGCATCTGACCAGTTATAACACATATAAAAAGGAAAATCCACCCTCTTGACCTAACCTTTTTATTTGCTAGCTTAAAAATGGTTTTTATATCTTTATAAATTCTTTAAGGTTCGTTTTAAAAAAGTCAAGGCCGATTAGTAGGCATCTAAACTTTAAATAAAGAAATTGCGAACCCTTGTTATTCATCATGTTTCCTTCCTACGGACCTCATTTATAAAATACTAGTAATAAATTTATATTGCAATAGAATTGTTATACAATACTGTTAAAGTTAATAACGGTAAAATGGCAGTTTGGCACCAATGTAACGTGTGAGCGGAGTGCAACTAAGGGCAGGCATTAGCGGAGGGGACCACCTTACGGGCAGACAGACCGACGAACGGACAGCAAAATTATAAGGGTTCCTTGTAGTACTACAGAACCCTAAAAATATATATATTATTAAAAATATATATAGTATTTAAAATAAAACACAAATATTTGATGTAGATAAATGAAAATAAATTTTTATGTTAAAACAAGCTGGGGCCCGCGACTCCGTCCACGTGGGCCACCCTCATCAGTTAGGGGGATGAAAAATACATGTTGACCGATTCTCAACCCTAGCAAATATGCACGCAAAATATCAGGAAAATCGGTCGAGCCGTTTCGGAGTAGTTTGGCAACTCATCCCGTCACACGAGAATTTTATATATAAGACACCATTTCATCTACTATTTTTAAAAACTTTCAGAAAGAAACTCAACCACCCGCATACTTAAATTCGGAAACTATTTACACCGTAAAAACCAATAAATATAGAAATAAATTGAATTTTTAATAAATAAGGATTAAGGACTAATCCTGTAAATAAAGGATATCAATGCCAATCAAATGGTTTGTTTTGAAGTTTTGAACTTAAAATTCTGTTGAATGTCAAAACGGATTGTAATTTGTAATGTGAACAGAATGTTTGAGTTGAGATTTTGTTTTGTTAATTTCCAAAAAATGTTTTGAAAGGAACAAACATTGGACATTTTTATGTTCTACCCAGCTTAAAAAAATATTTTAGAATTGCTTGAACATTAAAGATGTTTTCTTTTAGTTTACTTTTTGTAATCTTTGTAAGCGAAACTAATTCAATAAACTTAACTCAAATAAATCTTCCGCCAGAGCATATTCCTTACCTGTTTAATGCATTCCCTTACTTAGTCGAAACTTGCGTAAATAGTCCAGAATGCCCTTTTAATAATTTACCTACTCAGAATGTTTGTTGGGGTTATGAATCTTCCTGTAACAGGAACAATTCGTATCATGTTAGACCTCGATGTCCAGGAGATCATAGAGGTTGGGTGAAAACAAAGGAAGCTCAGTATGATACATTTTATACACAAGCAGATTTTGGTAAGTTTTCTAATTAACTTATCTGCTAAAAAGTTAATAAAGAACATTTTATAATTTACTTATATCCTTTTGTAGGTTATATTAAAGAACAGATTCAAGAGTTGATGGTTATTTGTGAAGCTACATTTCCTCATGATAGTTCTCTAGAATGTTCAAAATATTTAAGGTACTAACTGTTACTTTTTTATTGTTAATAATTTTTCTTTAAAATTAAGGTTGTTAAAAATTTAAACGGTATTTTCAATTGTAGATTTTGCAGAGGAAGAAACATAATGCTTAATTTTACTGGTTTAATAGGAAGAGGGGACAATCTCAGATACAAAATGGATATATTGGGCCCTGGACAAATAGGTAATACATATTTATCCTAATTGTTATAATCCTTCTTTGTGTCATTAAGAATGTCTAGAATGGTGAATTAACTAACATTTTCACTATTATTATTTGGCTTATAGCAAGGAACTACACACCTACCTTCTTTAAAGTTATTTCTCATTAGATAGTTGGGTAATTATGTAGTTTGAGTACTTTTCCAAAAAAATGGATATTTTTGATTTTTTTCGTTTGGAAGTTGTTGTTTGTACTCTAATGAGTGAATTCCGCTAGGGCAGGTAGACTTTTTTTTCGAGTTATGAATGCTAAAATGGGGCATTTTGGAGCATTTTGACATTAATGATTGTATTTATACATTTCTCTGTTAAAACCAAAAAAGGCCATAAAGTATCCAAAGCGATTGCATTGTGATTGCTGTGTTATAACAAGAAAATAACTTTGAAGAATGTCACCCTCCTCCAATGGAATATCATTCATTTCGCATGAAACGTAATTGTTGCGGATAGATTAGAAGTGGACTGGCGATCACCCTGACCACTTAACGTTTTTTTTTTGTATTAACACAGTAATCGCATATCACTTGGTAGCTCTTCGTCAAAATGTCCTATTGTAGCATTCATAACTCAAAAAGCTTACAAAAAAAAGTTAGCCCCCTATAGAACCTCACTTTTTAGAGTGCAAAAAACTACTTCGAGAAAAAAAACCTTACCTACATAAGAAGTCTTCTTTGATACATTTTTGAATGCCTAATTATTATGTCAAAGACTAAATGTTGTAATAATATTTTTGTCTATGCTGTAGATGACCACTATTTACCTTTAAAAGAAATAATTCATCAAGGGAAAATAGTGTTTTATGGAAAGGATTAAGGAATCACCAATTTAAAGTAAATTGAATTAAAATAAAACTTTATAATTTTCAGGAGGTCATTGCAAGCTGTATCCTGAAAGGATAAAACAAGAAGCTGAACATATGAGCGCTTTGCAATCTTGGGCGCCTGAATTTGTAAATTTTGTTAATACACCTTGGCAGCCTAGTCAAGATGCAAAATGTGATATTACTATTAATAAACCAACCTATATTATGAAGTTAGATGCAAGTAAGATTATTATATACATGTTTCAGTCTAAAAATTCATCCTCCTCCACAAATTAATAGCAATGCTAGCTTGTGTCTGCAGCATTTTTTTATTGTAAACTCAACCACACACTGGGCTAATGACATCAACACACTATATTAATATTATAAGTATGCAAGTTTGTACTGTTGGATGTTTGTTACCTAATTATATAAACACATATATGACCTAATTATTTAAAAACATCTGAATAAATTTGGACAAAATTTCAACATAGGTAACATAAAAGTAGTTTAACATAGTAGGATAAAATTTGAAAGCAACATAAGGAGAAAAGATTCTAGAAAGTTTAGGTTACATACATTAACAATGAGGTTTATTTGTTGTCTATTATCTACTAATTGAAAGAAATATTAATAAGACAGGTTTAAGTTTTACTTTTACAAGCCAACATTGGCATTCCGGGAGTCAACGTAAGTGAAAACAAATTGTCAGACATGTCGTAATGATAACTATTCGTTGAAGACGATACGAGTTCCATGATTTTGAATCATCCAAAAAAGTACATATACACGGCACACATATACACAGCATACAAATAGCTCAAAAATGCCCAATTTGCCTAAAGAAGTATTTTTTGTTATACAATGTTATATTTGTCTTATTTTCTTTGCAGCTGTGAATATGTATCACCATTTTTGTGATTTTTTCAATCTGTATGCTTCACTCCACGTGAACTCTACTCATCCATCCACATTCAGCCGAGACATTCATATTCTTATTTGGGAAACATTTACATATGAATCTGCATTCAAAGATGCCTTCAAGGCGTTCACTGTGAATTCCGTTTGGGATTTAAAGAAATTCAGGGGTAAAGTGGTGTGTTTCAAAAATGTGGTGTTCCCTCTTCTTCCACGCATGATATTTGGTTTATACTACAATACACCTTTGGTAAGTGCTAATTAATCTTTTATTTTATTTTTAGGAAACTCTCAATTGGAACTTAATTTAAAATAAAATTCAGTGGTTGCACAATTCATATATTTTTAAGCAATCCATCCACAACATCATAAGACAGAATATCTTTTAATTTTTTTGCTAAAGGACCTGATGGACATTGTCAGAATTTTGGCATGTCTTTTATCCTATAATATCCTTTTCTCTTTTCCTTAAAATGTGTCACTGGCAGAATATTTTATGAAATAATAATAAAACCTGGCACATCAGTCAAAAGATTCAGTGTTAACATCATTTATTTGGAATATTTAGAAATGGCAACCAAATCTGCATTATTTTTAACTTTTTATCATTCTTTTAGATTTTGCTCAATTTCTTTTTTTTTAAACTTACCATTAATTATGGGGAATGAAACAAGACAAATAGAATTTATATCAGTGCAGCCCTTTGCAAGATTTAGCGAGACTAACCATTGATTTTTATATACAGAGATTGTTGTTTAAATAGAAAAATTTTAAACGTTTCAGATATACGGATGCGAGAGAAGCGGCCTCTTTCACGCCTTTTCAAAGCATATGCTCCATTCATTGGATATCAAATTGAAAATAAGAAGCAACGATAAAGTAAGAGTGACGTTACTCTCACGAGGGACAACCTACCGTTCCATACTAAATGAGAAGGATATTATAGAGGCGTTGGTAAAGGTGAAAGGATACCACGTGCAGAGAGTGGTGTACGACAGGAAGGTGCCTTTTGCTGAGCAGTTGGAGATAACATCCCACCAGCAAGTGTCTGGCTGTACCTATTGCCTCACTACAGAGATGACGTGTTTTTTCAGTTGCTTTCCCCCATCTAACTAGATTACTCTCATGATTAATTATTAAACAACGATTTTTAAGGAACTGCGCAAAGACAAACACAAAATGTGCAAGATTAATTTGTATCCCATGTTACAAACGTCCATTTTTTAAAAGACGTCTTTCATTTCTCGTAGACTTGACACAACACGTAGTTTGTCATTTTAATGATTTATTAGTCAAAGTTTATTACCTATGGTCAGAACTTTTATTGATTAAAAAAATTAAGGTTAAAATTGATCTCCCTGTCGTAATCAGTGCAAAAGCCTATCTAGAATATAGGGGTATTCGTCAGAAAAATATTGCAATTTTCAAATATCACTTAAATTTTCAATGTTTGAAATTGCTATTGAAATGTTTGATATCCAGTCAATGGTCTCGTTCCTTCCTCTGCGAAGCGATGGATACTAAATCATTAGAAAATCATAACCAATTATCGTTTCCTTTTTATTCCAATTTTTTTTCTAACCAGTGCTAGAAATTACAAATATTTAAGCGTTTCCAAAGCACCTGTAGAAGCCCATTAGAATAAGATAATTTTCACATCAAATATTTTTTTTTTATCCACTGGTAGATAGTACAAATATTTGAATGATTCCAAGGCGTCTCGCCTGTAGGAGCCCGTTTGTGTAAGGTGTTTTTAAATCAGATATTTTTAATGAAGAACAATTGTAAACGATTTATTACTGCCTATATCATATTTTAAATTACTTTTCCTTTGGAGTTCTATTAGAGTAAACCCAAGACGTGGTTGCACTTACGTTTCCCAAGGACATAACTGAAGAAGGCTGGATACATGTAACATAGTTGGCGACGAAAATGTTACAAATACAGTCAAAGCGGTTTTACCTCGACGTGAAGCAGAACCGACGCGGACGGTTCATAATATTTTTAATTATTTACTGTATTTAATTTATTTCCATTTTATTTAAAAAGGTTCACCAGCAGTTGGTACAGTAACACGTACATAAAAAGAACACACATAATAACCAAATTACCTGATTGTACAACTATGTTAAAGTAAACACCACATTCACAATAATAAGGTGAAAAATTTTATAGTAATAATATAAAAGCTAATGTTAAGTAACACAGTTTAAGTAAAATATATACATATATAAACTCATTACTCAATTTATATTAAATAGAAGGTAAAGACAGTGTACCCAGCTGCACGAAAATATTCGTGTAAATAATACTCACCAGTTGGAATCCTCTCCCGTGCGTTTAAAATCAGCACATAGCTTCAAGAATGGCACGGCTGTGGGCTTTTGGACATCGAGATGATGAGGGTGGAATTTTAAATTTTTAGGAGATGTTCTGTCATTGAATGCAACTGCCGGTATTAGTTCGAACAATTCGTTTGTTCGAAAAAACAATCGACGGACGGACAGCGAAATTATAAGGGTTCCTTGTAGTACTACGGAACCTTAAAAATTATGGCAAATCTACGTATATCTAACGTACAGTTCTGTATACACAGGAATAATTAAAATAGAAGAGAATTCGTTTCGCAGCGCTGTAAAACCTTAATTAAATGAATATAAATCGTTTTTACTTTTTCATTTTTAGTTCTTCGACTAAAAGTTACTTTACAAAAGTTGTAGACAATCTTACTTGGTACAAAAAATATTAACTATTTTTTTTTGTAAGACCCATAGTTTGTTACAGAAACCATAAAAACCATTCGAACAAGGGCGAAAGACAAGAGATAATGTCATATAAATAGAAGCAAATTTTCTTTTTAATGTTTGCTTTCTATATAGATGCGGACTTTTCGGTATAAAGTTAGGTAAAAAAATAGATTCTATTTTAGCATGATAGCCCATAGCCTTCCTCAATAAATGGGCTATATAATACTGAAGGAATTTTTCAAATCGGACCAGTAGTTCCTGAGATTAGCGCGTTCAAGCAAACAAACAAGCACACTCCTCAGCTTTATATATTAGTATAGATATATATAGCTTCACAGGTACTAAATTATGAGGCTTTTCTGTCACATCATTAAATCCATTTTTCATCTGAAGCTGATAATTTTCTTATATTTTTGTTACAATTTAAATGTGAGGTCGTAGCATAATCGGTGGCCGGAATTTGAGTTGATTGCTAAGTTAAGTAGGTCTTACCACGGCCGGGTGCCTTTGTGATTCTAGATTTTTTGATATATATAGATATATATTTAAAGGCAACTGTATTACCAGATGTTTTGCAGATACGTTGTCTATTATTGTGCTTGATGAGACCAGTAATAGAGAATAATGTAAAATTTTTATTTAAGTCTAAATTATTCCTCACACAAATCAAAAGTGGGTCTAACAGTTCAGATAGTTAAATAACACACTGATACTTAAATATATATGTACGTAGATTGTAGGTATGTTAATCGCTGCTCTATCATTTCGTCTCAAACATATATTCGGCAAAAGTCCTCAACTGAAAGGCCATAGCAGTAAATGTACAAGAGTTATCTGTTTTCGATAAGAGGAATTGAGAAACTATGATTCATGTACCCGTTCGGAATTTTTGTCCGCTGTCTTAAGTGGATACCAAAGTTGAGCTTTCTCTCTTTGTATCCGTTTTTTGGTGATTATTAGTGGCCACTTTAAAGAACGCTCTTAAACCTACACCTGGGTCACAAGTCCCCGGGCACTGCTATGGTTTTTTTCTCTGCAATGTTACCGTACGGTGAATCCATGGAATGCTAAGAAATTTCTAATTTCTAAAAAATTCTGTTGAACACTATTTGGACTACCAATTATTAGCCTAATATCAGTTTTATTTAGTGTATTCCTTTATATGTCAAAATAGAATATAATACAAGCCTTTGTCACTCAACTGCTCCTACAGGGATGGGACGGTTTGAAGAATTTGTACTAACATTGGAAATAAATAACCATGCATACTAACACTAGCTGCGTCCCGCGACTCCGTTCGCGTGGGCCACCCTTATCACTTAGAGGGATGAAATATACACGTTGATTCTCGACCCTAGCCAATATGCACGCAAAATTTCATGAAAATCGGTCATTCCAATTCATTTATTTGCACGATTAAGAGTTACATAGATTTTACACAAAATACAGTCTCATTGCAATCTATCACTTACAGGTATGCAAATAATAATTTTATAAAACTAAATCCCATTTTTCATAATTCAATAATTATTTGTTGTCATTTCATAATACTTTACACATAAATACATTCAGATATACATCCATACATACATACACACACCCATACATGCATTGCATAGTACTTCAGTTTAGCTTTTTTTTAATCTGATGTTAGGAGTTACCACGACGATAGGCCATCCAACGGGGTCCAAAGGGGTTTGGAGCATTTTACCAATTTCAATTCGTCCTTTTACCACTGAACTATCGATCGCTTTGAAATAGTCTATTGGTATGATATTCTTTGTATCTTTTCGAAAAAAAAACAGTTAAGAATAAATAATAATAATTATATTGAAAGTTTTTTTTAAATTATTATATACTAGCAGACCAGACAGACGCTGTTCTGCCCGAACGTTGGTTTACATTCTATAATATTGTCCCCATTCCCTTTTATTTTCTCGTTCCCCTTCTATAATGGTTCACTATTTTGGCGTTAATGGATTAAACTTGAAAGATATATATATGCTGTCGCGGGCTTTTTTGTAGAACTGTTTAGGATAAACATTTCCTTCATGCACTATATACGTGTAACTCTAACGGGTTTACCAGCGCACGCCAGAATAGCGCGCAAATGGTAGAATTTTCTTCTACTTACTTGACATTTATCGTTATATTTTGGACAATTCGCACAATATCATTATAGTTTATAGCCTATGTGTTATTCTGATGTATAAACCACATTATTGCTAAGTTTTTTAAAATCTATTCGGTAGTTTTTCGTGAACGAGCGTCAAACATACTACAGATATCGTAATCTGTGTTGTCGAATTAAAAACACTGGAGTAATCGAAACTTATTTATTTATACTGTACAATTATCTTCATATAAACTATGTAACGAAAAAACAACTTCCAAACATACTTTAATGTAACGAAGTATTGAATATATACATTAGACCCTCCTCACACTAGACAGTTTTAGGGATAACGCCCAGATAAAAAAAGAAAATGCGAACTTACAAACAGAGCATACCTAATTTTCTTAGGCCGGCAATGTTTGTGTTGTTTAATGCTATTAAAATCGTTGTTGGCGTTACACAAAATAAACTTGGAAACTTTCAACACTTTAACATAACTTTTGTCAGCGGGTATACATTCACTATTAGTGCCCTTAAAATATTAATATCTAATTTCATCCATTCTAGTTACTCCAGACATTCTTGCATTCTCCACCTTAGCGACCCATCGGAAGGCACGTAAAATAGTGGGACCCGATTAATGTCACTGAGTGAAATTAGTCGTGAGATTGTAGAGATCGTGAGGGTGTCGAGGATGACATCAGATGGCAATCGGTCATCTTAACTCGACCCACAGCCACATCCTCTGCAATCTAAGCGGACCCTGGTACTAGATCGGGATAACGCTAGGAAGATAAAGAATTTTCAATAGTAACAAACAATTAAGCATAATGTGGTAGCAACCCACAAGTTAAAATTAGGAGTAGAGTCCAAATGTGTATGAGACACATTTTATTCATAGTATTATTTCAGGTTGTTTTATAGTAAAGTTCAACAACAACTTTAAATTTATATTCCTCGATACACACCACAATGATTGAACGCATCTTAAAATCGCAAAGGTATTATAAATCAAAGCCTTTCACGCTTCGTCCTCTTTCCCCTGATCTGACGTGATCGATTGTTCTCAAAATCGATTTGCATGATACAGCGAATTCGCTTGGCGATTCATCTTTAAAAATTTAGGAGAGATAGGATATAACATTATTTCTTCTTTGTATAAGTAATTGTATAACATTATTTATTATTTAGAGCCGCAAGGTAACCATTTCAAACTCCTGTCCAAACCATTCCAACCCAGTCTGCACTGAGGGTTGGAGGTTTGAAATGGGGGCTGGGATTTGAACTGGTGGTTATCATCGCATTTATTCTTAGCACAGCTTGGTTGAAAGAGAAATGAGAATATTTGGTATATCTAAAAAGTGTTCCATTTTCTTTAAAAAATGCGAAGCATTCCGATTGGGTAAATACATCCCTCACAGAGAAACCTACAACCAAACAGTTCGCACTATTCGCATAGAATTCTATACTGTTCGGCGCGAAGGTTAGCTCTGTAGCTGCTCTTAGTTCTGTAGGAAGGAAGAGACAGGAACAGGACAGGGAATGTTTATAAGTTCCGTTAGTAACATACTATAATAAGCAGACCGTAAGAATACAGAAAGGTGATCTTTTCTTTCTTTTAAATTAAGATGTATCCCAGGGATTAGCGAGAAACGCGCCCAAAATTCGCTGAGGTGTTATAAATCAAGCCATTTCACGCCCCCCCCCCCACATTCTGATAGTGATCGATCGTTCTCGCAATCGATTTGTATGTGATACAAGCTATTTCACTCGGTGATTTATACGCGAAGTGTTTATAACGCCCGGAAACCGCCTCGCCTTTGTGAGGATAATGCGGAGAAGTTACAGAACATCAAAACTATGATAATTGACGTATGTATGAAAAATAGCGCCCGACATCTTTATGAATTTAATTGGCAACATATATTAAGATATACATGCATATTATGTAAATAAGATTGAGTATGAAAATGTTTAACCTATGTTTCTTTTTGTTGGTACGGGCCAATCTATAAAACGACTTACCAAATTTTAATGAACTTTCTACGTAAGGCCGAGGAGGGGTACAAGGGGAATATCTATTATAAATGAAGCCTAATTATCCAAAATGAAGTTTTAGGTAACTTACGTAACCCGGACTAAACTGCTATTAAACTTTAGTGGAAAAACATTAAGGTGAATCTCCTCAGGTTCGATCCTACTGCGGAAAAACCTTCTCAATATATTATTCAATAAACATTTTCCTAAATTCCATACAAACGATATGATCTATCATATTAGAAGGGCGCGTAACGTGGGAATTAAAAAATATGTTCATGAAGGGAATTCCCAATTTTGCCCTCCCCAGTGGACGGGGACAGG
Organism: Charaxes varanes; assembly: GCA_024363005.1. Lineage (NCBI taxonomy): Eukaryota > Metazoa > Arthropoda > Insecta > Lepidoptera > Nymphalidae > Charaxes > Charaxes varanes. Next base: position 39,550 of record JANCMC010024107.1, on the reverse strand, counting down.
CGCGCCCCAACAACCGAATGCCCCGTGACCCACTTACGTCGCGAAATACCTCAATATTGCGTGACGCTTTAGTATTATCATCCCCCGATTATGAAAAAAAATAATCGTTTGACCTAAAAACATTTGTTTTTTTTTTTTCATTTCGATTATGAAAATCGATTAATTAAGCTTTCATATTACACAACAATTAATACTAACTGTTATGTCTGTGTGACTTAGCTTATTTTTGAATAGGTCAGTGTTTGATCGTGAGCGACACTTGATGGAAAATAATGATGCAGTCTGCTTGACGGACGCGTTGGCGCGGCTATCAGTGACCGGCAGGGTTACCGACGCCGCCTTTTTTCCGCTACGGAAGTTGTGGGTTCGATTTCCGCCTCGACTCTGAGAGAATAATCTCTATGTATCTATAAAATACATATATTTTCTTATAAAACAAGGGACAAAAGAAACGCGCCAAATAGTCCTATATATTTATTTATTTTAATTATTTCCTTTAGAAATTAAAGCTTCCCCTTTAGGTTGTGAGGGAGGGCGAAATTAATTTCTTAGCTTTCGATGAACCTCACCTTACTGAAGAGAAACAATTACTTCATTTTTTTAAAAAACAATAGGGAAACGGGCAAGCGCTTCACATGAGCGACTACCGACGTCCGTGGACAACTACTCCGCTACACACTCGCAGGTGCGTTGCCGGCCTTAAATAAATGAGTGTGCTCTTTTCTTGAAGGTTCCTATGCCCATTGCTTACTGCTACACTCCAATTACATATACATACACGTATATATTGAGCTTGCAGTTATAATGAACAAAAACACTTGTACATTAGTTATAAGCGCGGTTAAGCCGGCTGCATCTAACGGGTCCCCGTGATAAATACCGAACGGAGATTTTAATTATTCTTTACTGTTATTCACACTCTCTAGAGTCTAGACTGTGCTGTAAAGCCCGGCGGTTACTAAATTAAGCCGATCGGTATTACTTAATCAAATTATACGTTTTTATAAAGTTAGAAAAAGAGCTAGAGCTAGAATAACAGCAATCTTTCTCGATATCGTAGTGTAAACAAAAGCCGTTCTAAGAACGGCTTCTTCTTCTTTTTGACTGGACAACATGTTAATTGGTACTGTCTGAAAATTCAGCCACGTCAATATCATTTTCCATGGCATCAGATCCTTCCGTGTACAGGTAATAGGGTAGGAAGGTCACGCCTTAAGCTTCGGTGTTTCCGAATTGATACGACTGAGGGACCTTCAAGAAAAGAGCATAGGTACTCATTCCTCAAAGGTATCAGCATGGGTTTCGGTATTCACGTAGGTCAACCGTCTGTCCATTTGCCCTTTGATTTAAAGAAAAATGTTGATCCATTCTCTAGAGAACCATACATCACAAACACTCTAAGTCTTCCCATCTGAATGACTTAACTTTGTAGAGAGATCGACAAACATTTTTAAGCCTTAACCAGAATTTTTGTAACCTATAAAAACGACATGTCATTACGTCGAAACGCGATTGTCAGCCTTCCTACCCGTCGTCACACAATGACACATTTCAGTGACCCCATCCCCCGCCTCTTAACGCGTGACGTAATTTGGATGGATGACCCCTTAACATAAGTCTTTGCTAAATGCTATATGGGGAAAGAGAGGCCGAGGACGTCCACGATATGAAGAAAAATGAAAGTAAAAATGTATGTCATGAAATGATTAACGACATACATGAATGCCACAAAAAGACAAGCAGCGCTGACCCCTAATAACATGGAATTTATAGCAATGAAATGATAACGTTGATATAACATAACATGAATTTTATTTTCAGCTATTCAAGACATATCGAGCCAGTTAGATCCATCGTTGAAATTGATCAAGTTCACGCACCGACCGCTCAATAAATCTAAGTTAGATACGAAGGCCAGTGGGGACAGTTTTACGGATTTGACGTCTCTGCTGGAGGAAACTCCGCCAATGCAATGGCAACTGGCTATTAATATATACCTAAAACTGAAGAGTTTGTTCGTTTGCTTGAACACGCTAATATCCGGAGCTACTGGTCCGATTTGAAAAAATCTTTCAGTGTTAGATAGCTGTTTTTCGAGGAAGGCTATATATCATCACGCTAAAATTGAATCTATTTTTTCCCTAATTTTACGCGGGCGAATTTGCGGGCACACCTACTGTATTGATAAAATGACTCTGGGACTTATTATGACATTGTTCCTGCAACTTCATCCGTGTAAAATTGGGAGAGCCCTCAGACCTCCTAGATCTGGCCATATTAAAATACCTGTCCTTGGCGGATATCTACTAACTATCGACTTCTTCCCCGCTAAATTTCATTATACATCCCGCGGTCTTCGAGATTTCGTGTTTGAATGCCTTTCCCTTTTATATCTCGAGATACATACGTATGTTTATATGGTATTTCTGAGATGTTCAAAAGGTGTGCTAAGAAATTATTTCAATTAAAAAAAAACTATATGAAAATACTTCTACGCATTCGTGAAATGACTCAGACATATTTGTTCAAGTATTTATAAATTAAGGCCAACGGAATTGTAGTTCAAATAGAGAAAAGTGTCCGAATGCTAATATGTTAATATTTTTTATATGCAATATTAATATATTAAAATAAAACGACACGCACACCAATGCTAGACGATAACCCCATAATTACACTATTTACAAACACATGTATTGCATGATGTCAAAGCGTAATCGTGAAAACTCACGTTGTATTAATAGTCAAATTTTATTTTTCTGCGAATAGAACAATATACTATGTCGTTGTACGCAAAAAGGTCTGTGGGCGAATTTCGACCAGCCGGCGATCTCTTGTATCGATAAATAATTAAGTAAGTATGTACGTCTTAATTAATTATGTCTGTTTTAATTATGTTTGTTGTGAGCAAATTGCGCGTTATTAACTGTGAAGACAAAATGCACGCTATTCATAGTATGCACTAATTATCCACCTGTCGATTTCGTTTTACCGTTTTGAATGTGGGCGAGACTGTATCGATCCGTCTTCCACCCACGGGACATGTGTAGAGTTTGTAGAGCCACCATGAGGCAGACACTAATAGAATAAACCGGACAAGTGCGAGTTAGACTCGAGCACTAAGGGTTCCGTACCATCTCGTAATGTTTTAAAGATTTATTTTAAGATTTATAGAGGGGATACGGTAGGTAGTAGATTAATCAGCGGCCGTCAGTTGAGTCGATTGCTAGATTAGGCAGTTCTTACTGCGGCAAGGTGATAGATGGGTGACCCATTATAACACTGGTTTTCTTATATGCGACATTCTCCGTGTTTCGGCACGTAAAACAGTGGGTCCCATTAATGTCACTGATAAATCGTGAGATTGTAGAGATTGTGGGGATTCCGGGAGAATTCAAAAGGTCGTACATCAGATGTGTATTTATTAGTATTTTTTTAATAATCTTGTTACTTTTCCTTTTTTTCTTATCTTTTAAACTTTCCCGGAAATAAGGAGATTGAAATAAAACACACAGAATTCAAAATGTTTCATTAGTTTCCGAGTTTTAGCGAGATTAACGAACAACAATTGATTTTTATATGTGTACAGATAGATGTTAGTAAACCACGAAAGCTTAATTTATAAATTTGTGTGTAAGAATGGTTACTCTACTGAGCTGTGATTGATATATATTTTGCATCGATACCTAACTTTTAAGGCTAGAAAGCGACAGTCAACTTTCGCTGTTACAAAATTAGCGAATCCATACACTTAGTTAAATGAATCGCTTATTTATTCATGTTATAATTCCTATAAAGTGGTATCGTCTTTCTACATAAGTAGATGGTTTTTTTGATAAAACTTATAGTGCTAATAAGTTACGATATAAAATAAACGATTTTAGAATTTATACTTGTGTTTCGGTGGCTATTTATAATCTTTACTTCTATATATTTGAAACGTTTATCAATAGATTTGTCCTGACAGAACGAGTAGCCTCGCGTGGCAGCCTCGGATGTTTGCCGTGCTTTTTCCTCTGGCCAAGCACATCCTGGCTGACCGAGGTATTTGCCACGCAGGGCTGCTCGCGAGGCTGCTCGTTCAGTCAGAACACGGCTAAAGATTTTTAAATAATTGTGCTTTTGAAATATACTGTGTGTTTTAATAAATTGCCTATGCCTAAGTATATTTTGATGAAATTTATGTTTCAATGTTATTTTTGCGTACAGAATAATTTTCGAAACGAAAACCGTTATACGTATTACTACGTATCTAACTAAGTCCACTTGGTGCAGTCGTGAGTGAGTGTTAGGTTCCCGATAAAATTTTATTATGACACTCAATTTCCAACAATGCCGTTTAATTTCCTTATAAATCAGTTTATTATAACAGTTTCTTTAACAAGGCGCTTTCACCCGCGTGTGGAAATCCTTACCTTGCGTAATCGGAATAAAACTGTAATTTGCATAACTTGATCTATCTTATTGCGAAATATTGCCTTTTTAAGCATAATTTTATAGCTCACCAATTATGATGTTGCATATCTTGATGATTGTTTTCACACAAATCTGATTTTAATTCATATTCAAGGTTTCTAATCTTGAGCGTCTCGTGAAAGCGGAGATAAGTTGTTTTGATGCGCAACGAATTATAGACAATAATAATATATTATGGAACATTATGGATGTTATATTATTACGGTGTGCAGGTCGACGCTTATTCAGTAGCCGGCACTTGAGGTTAAGCAGTTCTCACTGCAGGCGATATGGCCTTTCGAATACCCGACCTCTTCCGTATTTCGGAAGGTACGTCAAACAGTGGGTCCCGGTTACTGTCATTAAGTGATATTACCCGTGCGATTTTAGAGATTGTGGGGGTTCTGGGGATGACCTCAGACGGCAGTCGGTCATCGTAGCTGACCCCACAACCATAGCCACTGCAATTTAAGCGGACCCTGGTACTAGACCGGGATAATGCTATTGAATATGGATATAGTAATCTCTTTGTAATACGGTCGATTTATTCCACATTGTAGGAAAACACGTAGGATTATTCTCATACAACGAGCTTGTACGGCACCGGAAGCCAATAATATAATATTATGTATATTACACAGTTATATATATTATAAAATAATATTAATGCGTTATAAGAGCAACGTGCTATAGGGAAATTACAGTGTTATGGTCCAGTGTAATGTTACTTAACTCATAAATATGTTTCTTATAGTTAGGACGAAGAGAAATTTTTACTTTGTAGTGTAGAGCTGGCTAAATGCCATCCTAGAAAAAACTACGAAAGTACCCTTTTCCATAGTGTTCCTGCTGGTTAGTAGAGGTCATACATAAAGTGCGTCATGCATTAAAGGAGGTAAGGGGGTTAGGGTACCATAAAAATAACTCCACATTGTCTGCCAAACTGGAGGAGGGGGGGAGGAGTCAATAGCTTTGAGATGTCACATGTCTAAGTAAAACCTGCTTAAACTGCTGTTTTCTTATAATGTGCCCGCGACTTCGTAAAATTAGGTAAAAAAAAAATTCAATTTTAGCCTATAGCCTTCGTCGATAAATGGGCTATCCAACACTGAAAGAATTTATCAAATCGGACCAGTAGTTCCTGAGATTAGCGCGTTGAAGCAAACAAACACAAACTCTTCAAATAAGAGTGAATTTTTGGGTGCATGTTAATTTTTCTCACTCGCAAATGTCCATTCATAAATTCTAGTCGTTACGACGTGCTCTTAATTACGTCTGTAGTGTTTGGAAGTGCCCATTGGTTTTTGCCATTCGTATACTTTCCTTCAATTGAGGTCAAAAATACTATGCCATTGTTGTTTTTGATTGCGATTTTAATTCATTTGTATACGTAGAGTATTCGTGAAATAAAAAAAAGCAATTTGAATAACTTTCCGTGGCAGAATTTACAGCTGTGTCTTAAGGAAAGTCAGGTCTAGTCTGGCCACTTTCATTATATACTTTTGAAATTCTGCGATGATTTATTCAAATGTGTAATGCAGTAACTTCACTGACCATCTGCATCTGGTGTATCTTTTTTCTTGTATGAATACAATTTTGATTTTAGGATAAACTGCTTGAATTATTCACTGAATTGCGAATAATGTAACAGTATAAGCAATTTTTCTTATTGCTCCTTTTGGAGAAAAGCCGCTGACGTACGTAACCTTTGAAAACTCCTTTACTTCGGTATCTTCGCACGTATTTATATTTTTACGAAGTTTAAATATTGTCTTATCTCGACGAGTAAATAATAAAATTCCGGTCTCACAATCAAACCTTTTCCGAAACAATTGTTATCCAACGGTGTCCAATTGTAGCGTGAGAAATATAGTTCCGTAGAAATGAGAGGTGGTTTCCAAAAGCTGACGCTGCGCTATCTCTTGTGTGAATTGTTGAGTAACACATTTCTTGCGCGAATCAAATTTTAATTAGAATGTCCTTTCGCGTTAACAATTCCACCATCGTCTCTGATATTAAGCCCTTATTCGCACTAGAGCTTTTGTACCGCGCGTTAAAAAAGCTTGCAAATAGAATATATGAATTTCCCAGGTTGAGTTTATACGGTAGCGATTATAAAACCAAAGGCTATTTTGTCGAGCAGTGTTCTATTTTCAACGCTATAGATATACATAAATGCTATATTTTCGTACTGGGGACGCTAAAAAAGCGCCAATGCCGAAGTTTAACCCCACGGTTTTTTAACTTTTGTACAAATGAGGGTTAAATAGCTAATCTACTACAGCGTAGTAGTAGCGCGAAAGGCAGCTATTTTTCTTAGCTGGAATAGTTTATTGTATTTTTGGCAAAAATGTTAATGTGTGGGTAAATCCTAAGGCCTTCGTTCGTTTCCCACATCCCAATTCAAACCACTACATAATCATCCCTCGTCCAAACGTTGTCGGAATTCAATTACGTGCCCATCTCAAGAGTTGATGGCGTATTGCGTTGCCTACGGGCGTTTTGCGGGGTCTTTATTTGGTGTAATGCATATACATATATACAAACATATGTAGACATACAATAAATTATTTTTAAATAAAAAAGGACACCGCCTTCAAAACAGCAAGCAAAAAATAATTAGTACTTTCATACGATTTAGTAAACTTCTAATGATGAGTTAAAGTCGGTACCAAACCAAATAGGTTCCCAGATAAACCGATGTAGGTGGTACCGAAAGGTACCGAAACATTTTATTGAAAGATTTTTAAGTCAGCCATGGAAACTTAGATCCCTTTATTAAAGTTTAGGATATGAGGGGGTAAGAGATATGAATCCGTTATAGCTACGCACCAGGTGGGTTTTCTGTAGCAACAAAACAGCGATACCATATACTTTGAATAAGGTGTAGAGTCAGTGAAGTTTCGACTTGTAGAGTAAGGCCGTGTAGAGTTAGAGCCCTAGCTCCAAAATAACATTTTAATTCTTATTATGTCAATGTAACTATTATGACGCCTTAAGATTCACCACTGTACCATTTATATCAACTAGTTCCTACCTAGTAGCTAGGTCACCTAGTTTACCTAGTGGTAGAGACTATTGGCTTTATTCTTTTCAATATTAAAATTAAAATTTTCAATATCAAATGTTTTAAATTATTTTTGTCAATTAGCTCAATTAATACAAAGATGTTGTTAACCTTAGCATCTAAGACATAATGGCACAGTAATTTTTCAATTTAAAATAATCCAATCCTGCAAGACCGCGCTATAATTTAATTGAAGCAGTTTCGATTGTCTGCAATGATTCATTGTTGTTGTAATTAATCTCAATCCGATGACATTGACCCCCTCCACTAACTGGGCCCGGCTCTGTTTGGACAATTTCGTTAATGGCATAATAACGGGTAATGTCAGCAATCTTAGCTCGCTCATGATCTTTGTATGCAGTACGCGCTTATTATGCGTTTATATACAGAGGTAGCATTATAATTAAGGAAGCAATTTTGATGTTAAGTATTATGTCAATCTGTTTACGTCAACAACAAAAAAATAACTAATTTGACATCACACGCTAATGGTTTAAGGACTTCTTAAAAATTATGTAAAATAGAATAATGTTTATTTTGCACACTAGATATCATTGTTTTTCTTTATACCATGATTTGAAAAAAAAGAGCTTGGGGGTTCACCCGATGAATAAAATATCATATTTATGATTGACTTAACTGTTTCAGTAGGTACTATTTTGGCCATTTTGGCTTTATTATAGATACTCGTATCCGTCTAATCTGAAGACTAAACACGATCCCACCAAAAAAATTTTCATGTAAAATGATGTCACGACGAGATCATACCTCTCGGACTATCAAAAACTTTCCAGATCTTTTTTAGAGCCACGCTTCCTACTCTGCACGTCGTACCTACACGTATATCTTAGTTCATAATATCAAGGTGTAGAGTCATTGAAGTTTTGATGTGTAGAGCAGGGACGTGTAGAGTTAGAGTCGTGGCTCTAAAATAGCATTTTAATCTTGATATTCCATTCATTTTCCTATGGTACTAGGGGCAAACGGATTGTGGTGCAACTGATTTATGAACAGGTGACTACGTACCGTCTACAGCGGAAACTACCAGAAAGCTCAGAGATGCGTTTCCGGCCTTTGAGAAACGAGCATGCTGTTCTTGAAGGTGTATAAGTTATATCGTTTCGGAAACACTGGTGAACTGACCACTAAAGTTACCCGTGTACCTTGTTGTAAACTTTATCTCTGTAACACCTTCCGCCATAAGAAATTTACTCGTTCTCTTTATATACTGGATTCAGTTACACAATATTAATGCCTGTAGTGTCAACGATAACACCATGATTAATTTGCGCTACCGAAGCCTATTTCCGAGCTGCATAATGTCTTATGTAATGGCTGCACTCTAAATGCATTCTTGCTGAGGCATTTAATGGAAAAGGTAGAGCATAACCTGATCTCTTGTTGGTAAGTGCTACCCTACTAAGTGGGTACTTTACCCTACAAATTGAATACTACAATAAAGCAATACTATTTTCGAGGTATTATAAAGGTGTGGTGAGTAAGTGGGCCGATCTCTTTGACGAATATGAGTTCGGCAACGTATGAATATCAGGCAGGACGTATGTTTTCTTAACATTTTACTGACAGATAAGGGGTCATCCGTATGTTACGTCACTGTTAAAGGGGGGTTGTAGGGTATCGCCAAAATTTGACTTGAATTGTGTGACAATAGGCAGGGGGTTTCGAAAACTTTGTGACGTCACATGTCAAAATTAAAATTAAAAAGAAATGGAAACTGTGTTTGCGGTTGCCGCGGTCAAGGCGTGCCTTAAATTGAATAGTTAAGGCACGTTAGGATAGGGTTTATCATTTTACTATGTTATTCATTCCTCGCTATCGCACTTGTTGAAGTTCAAATCGGCTTTAACGAAGGAAATCAATGCAAAGGCATTAACGTAATATGTATTGATCAAAATTAGTTAATGAACAATCGCAAATGCAACAATTGTTAAAATTTATTTAAATATATATATATTTTTTTTTATTATTATTATCTTCAAACGCTAACGTCCTATTATTTTATAAGATCACAACAATTTCTATTGTTTGAAAAAAAAATGGAAAAGTGAAATATATAAATATTGTACAATAATGGTAAGGTTTTTTTTGTAAATTGTAGTGTAAATTTAATTTCTATAAGACTGTTCTCAATAATTGTGTAGTTAATTTTATTATTAATTAATTAACTAATTAATTAATTAATATCACTCGAATATGTTTATATCTAATCATTCCACCGACTCGACTAACGAACAAAACCAGTTGCTTTGAGTATTAGCGATTTTTTAATATTATAATATTTTTTATGTGTATTCACTTATATGAATTTTACAAATATGTATGCAATTACAATTATTAATACTGCATTTAAAACGAATACACTTTGCTTTGTACACGTAGCAATTGATAGCAGTAAAACTTCTGTCTAAATGCGAGAGATCTGATTTCATTAGATTATGCAATAGATTATAAATATTGGAAGTAAAACTAGTTACTGAGGTTTAACTATAAATCTATACACGTTATTACATCAAAATCAGTTCAGCAGATTATTTACATCAAAATCAGTTCAGCAGCTTAAGAGGAATTTAATGTTACAAGTTAAATCATTTAACTATACATCTATACCTACTAAGTCAACTGAATCTAAACCAATTAATGTCGCATTCAAATGCATACGAAAACTTTCATCAAAATCAGCTAAGCAGTTTAAAAGGAATTCAGTTTTAAATACATTATACAAGTGTGTAATATGTATAAAGATATATTATGGATTTTTTTTTTGTTTTATGAATTATAATTTAGTCCGACATATCTTTAGACTTAGGAAATTTTACTGCGGTCGGTTGTAAAATTATATATATATTCTGTATAACGCATCTTTTCTGTCTTTAGTAAAGTAAGTTTTTCTTTATAATCTGGACCGTTAAGGTATCAACGCTAAGAAGGAATGTCTTAACAGCGAGTTTTATCGGGTCACTAAAATTGCTGATGATACTTAAAGTTTAAGGCCTTCACTGATGAGGGACTAATTTAATCTAAATTCAACTGAAAACGCGGTTAGAAAAATGTCACAAACACAAACTAATTATCTCGTCAGCGACTAGTGACGATTTAACACAAAATGATCTCTAAGGAATTATCTATTTAGAATGAACTATTTAGAATGCTTCCTTAAGAATGAACTATGTAGAATGATCGCGATTCTAAAGATATATTGTTAGAGTAGCTTCTGGTCGTGCGTGCGCAATACCGGATATGTCAACTGTGCATGAGCAAGTTATAATATAAAAGGCAGCGCATCTTTAAACATGCGATCCTAAAGGAATCAATCTATTCTTAAGAGTTTAGTCTAAAACGATCAGTGCCAAAGGATCAGTGTTAAACGATCATTCTTGATCAATCATTCGTGATAAATCGTCACTAGTCGCTGGTGAGATAATTAGTTTGTGTTTGTGACATTTTTCTACCCGCGTAGTTTAATTCATTTCTTTTTGGGCGCGCAGCTGTCCACTCTGGCTGATGGCCATTTCACGTTCTGCACGATTCGTTCCCACGTTTCCGTTGCTGTGGAAGAAAATATATGCAATAGAACCTTCTTTCAATAGAAATTTTACAACTGTTACCCTTATCTACCGAAAGTCGCTTCCGAAAGATTTGCGTCGTCATATTTGCATCTAGTACAAACATTTCCAATAAGATTTTGCTTGTAAACCAATGAACCACAAACATTATGGTGACAAAAAAATTGTACTGGTTGGACATTATATACCATGTAACTAAACTGAGTACCATGTAACTAAACTAAGTACCATAGAACTAAACCGAGTTCCATGTAACTAAACTGAGTACTATGCAACTAAACTGAGTACCATATAACTAAATAACTTACCAAAATGAAACCTCCATAGTTCATTGGTCGGGTGTCCGTTGGTTTCTCCGCGCAGTACAAACGCTGAAAATCTCCATACAAACTAACTCACGCTAGCGAAGTTTCTACTTACGATCACTATATATAGACCTTCCAACGAACAACTGTCGGCGAGGCGCGACCGCGCCGGGGAATTCCAACTAGCCCGGACAAGAAGATCTTCCTTTGCGGAGGTTGAGCATATCGATCCACGCTCCCATCTTTCATTCCTTGCCCGAAAATTTATTATTTATACCAATATATCTGTTACGGACAGATGATACAGGAACGGTATGGCGGCATCTTCGATCGTGGACGTCGTCGGACGGACTGATCATTGCTGGCACTAGTACGTAACATAGCGAGCGAGATAGTCACGTCTTCTTAGAAAGAGACGGAGATAGTGCTATCTCGCTCGCGTAAACACCAAATGTTACTTGTGTAGGGTGCGTACTAGTGTCAGCCCCCATTTAGTATGCTGCTCACTGATCTACTCATCAATGTGGCGACACGCCCACGAATGATAGCGTAGAAATCATCCACCCGAGCATCCACAAACATAGCCGCCCCAACACCGCTCTCAGCACGTTGTTGTACACGTAAGGCGCTCTAGGTCCGTAAAATTGGTCCACAGACTGCACGTGTAGAAAGATTGGCAGTATGCTCTAAATAATATAAGTTTAACAACGTGCAAATCTGCGGGCCAACATATTACCGCGGACCGCCAGCGCCCGCCGCTCGCGTTCTATGTCCCTGTCGTCATCAAGGCGTTCGTCTACTATGTGTCCGAGGTATTTAAACTCCGACACCTGCCTGAGAGCTGCTCCACAAAGCACTACAGTAGGTTTGAAAGGGATCGGTTTATTATTCCCCCTGAAGACAAGAAACTCGCTCTTTTTAGAATTATATCTAAGTCCACTCCTGTAGATCGATTTTTCCTCGAAGGCCTCCAAGTGGAGTTCGTTTACCGAGTGGGACACTCTACCTCCCCCCTCCCACTCCCGGTGTCATGTCGAGGCCAATAGGGCCAACAGCAGAAAAAAACAAAAAGAAAATACTTACGACCAAACATAAACGAGGAACTGAACAAGAATTCGGTTGTGGTGACATCGCATTCGTAAATTTTATGCATTTGTTATAAATAATTGAAAGAAAAGAGCACTGTCAATTATTCCTTTTAATTTTTTAATATAGACTATGACGACGACGACGATAGAATGTGACGTCACAAACCCTTAAACCAACCATCCTCCCCTGACCATTGTCGCATAATGTCCCATTTTGGCGATACTCAACCCCCCCTTTAACGGCTGTAATCATTTTCGGGAAGACCCCCTCACCTGTTAAATAGTTCCCGGTGAACTATCTATATTGTTAATTGGCTTTGAGGAGGATAAAGGAGGACGGCATTTGAGTCGATCGCTAGGTTAAGCAGTTCTTACCGCGGCCGGAGAATGGATGGGTGACCCATTCCAATACTGGTTGCAATATTTCAAATCTATTATTATTATTTGGCTTTTAAAGGCTGGCATTTGAGTCGATCGCTAGGTTAAGAAGTTCTTACCGCGTCAGGATAATAGATGGGTGACCCATTCAAATACTGGTTGCAATATTTCAAATCTATGATTAGTATTTGGCTTTGAGGAGGCCGGCACTTGAGTCGATCGCTAGGTTAAGCCTTTCTTACCGCGGCCGGATAATAGATGGGTGACCTTCGCCGTGTTTTGGATGGTACCAAAAGCAGTAGGTCCCGATTAATGTTACTGAGTGATATTTAGTCGTAATATTGTAGAGATTTTTGGGGTTCCTGGCTTTACTGTGTTATGGCATGAGCTCACACGGCAATTGGTGACGCAATCCACAAGTGTTTCGCGAATTCCCAAGAAACGAGCGAGACTCCACAGTGAAGGAAAGATTTTCTGAACTTATTGGTACAGCCAAGTGCCTAACGCTACCTAAAATAACGTGAGACACGACGGTTTTTATTCACAAATTTGTACGTACTCATATCGTGGATTCTGTTCGTGTCTCCAAATGGTGGGGGATAAGTTGCATTAATATAACTTAACTCCTTTCATTGTATAGAAGCTCTCTTTGTTCCTCCCTCGAACGAGAATCGCTAGATTGTCATTAGATTCTTACAAAAAGAGGTAAGCGTTATGACTTCACAAAAGGGTTGCCGCCACTTCACGCCGATCTCATGTGAGAAAGAGGTACTGGTACCCGGACGCGCCGGCCCAATTCGGCTACAACGCAAGGTATCCGGATCAAACCCGACCGCCGTTGGGGTATTATCGCACCCACTTCTAATACAAGCTTTTAATTTAAGCTTAGTAGGAGGAGAAATGGGAATATTAGAAATATCTAATAAGGATTTGGTAATATTCCCCATGGTATCAGTATCATCATGGTACCAGTACTTCTTTCTTGCATAAAATTGGCGTAAAGTGGTGGCAATGCTGTCAGTTCAAATGATGGTATTGTTGTCACGTTTCGTTCGATTTGTGAGAGTTCCCGGTAGCCTAAATCCTTTTTTAAAGGCCGGCAACGTATGTGCGAACCTTGTGGTGGTGCAGATGTACATGGGCGCCGGTAGTCACTTAGGCGATGAATCGCCTGCTCGTTTGTCCCTTGTAATATATAAAAAAATCACGTTTGTTGGTTTTAAAGACTCTACTATCCGCAGTGTTCCCGATCAGCCAAAGGCTGAAGAGAATATTAATATAAGCACGCTGTGTAAATTGTTAATGGTAAAACTGTTTAACAGAATAATCTGGGATCACGGAAGTGACCACTACGAGGCAAAGCGAACCGCAATGGCACTACGTAACTATCGTATAGCTAAAAAGTAATAACATTGAATTAAGGCCCACCCATATATATTGATTAAGGTAAAAGTCAATGAAGTTTCGACGTGTAGAGTAAAAGCGTGTAGAGTTAGAGGCGTGGCTCTAAGAGATCTGATAACTTTTTGACAGTTTGAGCTATATGGTTTCGTCATGGCAAAATTTTACCCGTAAATGTTTTTGGTAGGATCAAATTTTGAATATTTTTTACGGTTCATGTAAGTGGCTACCGGCGCCCATGGACAACTGCAACACCAAATAGTTCGCGGATGCGTTGGTATGACCACGATTTCTCTTTCGCGGATTAAAGCAAAGTAGTTTAGTTTCTCATGCACGTTATATTAAATCCTCTTAGTCATATTTTTTAACCCATCGAAACAAATAAACGTAAAAAACGCTTAGGGAAAATTAATTGTTAAGCACGTAGAGCAAAAAAATTCGTTATTATGCAAAAAGACTCGGTCTATTAGACATTTATCAATGGGTCTGAAAAAATACCCTGATTATCGTGACCGAGAAAAGTTATAATTATTTAAAAGGTACATTACAAAAGTCACTTCGCACTAAAAATATGACAGGGCCATTTAGAACACACGAAGTAATATTCACAAAAAAATACACAATATATAAAAACGATAGCAAATTGTAAATAACGTTGTACAATCTTACCCACAATGCAGAAATCACCAACACTATGACTTAAGAGTAACTCGTTCAGAAGCTGAGTCTGATATTCCGAACAATTTTAGATACAGTGATATGCCTTATGCCGGAGCCAGACATAGCTCAAAGTGTTTGTATATTTTTGTCCTTGAAGACTACAAAGTTCTACAAAACTTTGCGCAACTACAAACAGTCCCCGGTCACGCTACATGATCATTGAAATGATCATTCAAATGAAACTATTTCTGGCTCCAACATTAGAATAGGGGAAGTCATGAGGTATATTTAGAAATAGAAGACATGGGATTCTACATTGATGTGTATTTTATACTGCACATCAGCATTAAGGCCGTTACTCCAGGGCATCAGGAAAATACATACATAAGATAAACTAAAATAAGATCCTTTATTAAGAAAACAAATAGGTAGTAGTGCACACTTCAGTTATGAATCCCTGGCTCCTGAACTAGATTAAACAGTGTTTCTTTTGCAAGGTGTGCCTTCCCTAAAACTAGGAACAAGTTACTATTATATTATTAATTAAAAGTTATATGTAGGTATACATTAATTTATTGTATCCAGGTAAAAGATATCTTGAATATAATATCTGCGTGTGCGTGTGTGGGTGTGTGTTAGTGTCTTAGTAAGTTGTTATCCTCTGGGACCTTAGGCTAGCATGAGTCAGATTCACGCACTAAGGGTTCCAGTCTACGTAATACTTCACCAGGTTATTTTAAGATTTCTTTCCATTTGATAAAGTCACTGCATTTTTTCACAAATCTGTGATTTTTGAAATTTTTTCTATAGCTTTTTGCTATATTTCATGATTCTAGTTCAACGGAAAGTATCCTACAAGTTTTAGTTTCCTTTGCAAATGTACGGGATATGTGACATAAGACGCCCATATCTTTTGTCTGTGTACAATTAGACGATTCATTCTTTCACAGCTTCAAGGGATCGTAGACTTCAGTTAGAGACAGTAATTTCAACTTTGCAGCTCAAAGCGTTCCAGTGGAAAATGGTGCCGACAGACTGACAGACGGAAAGATAACGAAGTGATCCTAAAGAGTTGATTTTATCCATTGGAGGTTCGAAACCCTACGGCCTTACGGCGTACGGTTTTCAGACATTTATGACAGTACTGCCACTAGTTTGTTAGTAAACTTAGGGCTAGTACTCATAAGTGACTTATTGGTGTCGAGGTGTTTACATACATATTTTTTTTCAGATACTTCGTCAGCACGATCCTGCAGTTCCAAATCCACCGCGCGCTGTGCCAGAGGACGGGGCAATACATCCCCGGCGACCCATCCACACCCCTTCACAAATGCGACATCTACAGGAATCCGGAAGCTGGCAGGATTCTGACGTAAGTACCATCAAGAAACCTTTCATGAAAAGAGCATATTCATTCCGCAAAGGCCGGCAACGCATCTGCGGCCTATCACTACTGCCGTTCTCCGTGATACGGTGCGGTTCCCAAGGGAATTTGGGATTCATATTTATAGTGATATATATGAATTAGTTCTTAGTGTATATATCAAATAACACACCCCCTCCTCCCCTTCAACTAAGCTTAACGTTAAGTAGAGTGCGTACAGCCTAAAAATGCAGGCCCATACAAAATATTCACCTCTACATGCAAAATGGTGTGTAGACGCAAACACGCAAGCTCGTCAATATCATTGGCTTACAGTGCAATTTGCAATTCATTAGTAGAGGGGCGTGCATTTTTAGACTGAAACATCTATACACGTGTAAAACAACTTAGCAGAATCGAATCAGGTATATTAAGGATTTGTAGCATTTAGTGACAGAGTTTATAATTTATACAAAGTACTGTTTATGTGCTCTATTAAAACATTGCTCAATAATATTGAAGTCGCAAACGTTGTACACTTTCCAATAGGTAAGTCAAACACTATAATTTCAAGAGGCATACTGTCAGAGCTATTACTTAACGCTTAAACAGGAAATTACAACATTTTCAAACTGTTCACCGATAACTAATTTGCTTAAGATATTTATCAGGCCCCCTGACCACTTATCAACATCTGTTAATAATTTTTTACTAGCGGACCCGGCAGACGTTGTCCCGAACGTTGACTTATTTTTTATATTAAATTATAGCGCCATCTATTGGTCGCTTTCGCCATCGAGCGCCCGCCGCCGACCCGCTCTGCCTCCCGATTTTAAATCTCTTATATCTTCTAAGATATTTATTTTAATGATATGGTTTATAGGGAAATTTTGACCTGCATAAAATTTACAAAATATCTAGCGTATTTAAATGGATAAAAATTAATACGGTATTCTTTAAAACAGTTTCGTAAATAGTTCATTATTTATTTAGGAATATATAAAAGATAAAAATGGTTCCTATAGGTTATAATAAGGAAATAGACTTATGCCACCCCGGAGTTTATTATAGATCTTTTTAAGATGTACAATTCCGTAATTCTTTGAGATGGGAAAAAACCATTGAATTCACGTCATCGTCACCGAACGCTTGCGGCGAACTATTTGTATATTAATACGTGAAGCGAAACCTTTAGGTACCAATTTACGAAAATTGCGCGGACGGAGGAGTATGAAACTTGGCACAACTGTAATTAATATAGACGATGGTGTGCGAATGCTAATATTATTTTATAATATGCAATATTTGTATATTAAATTATTAAAATAAAACCATACGTACACCAATGCCTAGCGATTTACACCATTTACACACACATGTATTGGATGCTGTCAAAGTGTGATCGTGACAAATGTATGTTATATTAACTGTCAAATATTTGTACATAGGACAATATAATATGTTGTTGTAGTCAAATAGGTTTGTGGGCGAATTTCGACCAGCTGGTCTCTTGTATGTAGAATTAGCTAATCTCGAGAACTACTGGTCCGATTTGAAACATTCTTTCAGTATTAGATAGCCAATTTATCGAGGAAGACTATACTGTATATTGTCATGGTAAAATTCAATCAATTTTTTTTCACCTAATTTTACGCGGACGAATTTAGGTCATCTCTCACTAATTTCATCATACCTGCCATCGCAACACTGGTCAAGTTTTACGTCGTGTCGTGCGTCAATACGACAGAACCAGTAAGAATTAACACTTGATACGGATCCAAGGTCGCAATTATACACGACAACCAGCGTGGACCATTCACATGCCGGAGCAGGAAATCCTGTATCATGGGAACCTCTCAAGGTTGGAGAAAAAATACATTTCGTTCATTTTCCTCGGTTCAATGGAGGCGTACAGATACTTTCACATATGCACATATACGATTACACACACGCGCACTCACACACACACATACACACACCTTGAATTATTACTTAAAAGCAGTTGCTTCCGACTTCGTTCATGTTAAATTAAATAAGTTATCTTATTACGACATTATTATTATATATATGCACACTTACGTATTAAGCACCTTATTGTTTTTAAGTTTATTATGTATGCCTAACTTTTTTCACCACTCATACTAAGCTTTTTTTAAAAATCCAATGCTATGAAGAAGTGTTTGATCTAAATGCTCTAAAACAATTTGTACTGATAATCTTGCGGATCTTTATTTATCCTCTCACCGTGTTCACGTGTTTTGAGTTCCCGCCAATTTTATGACAATTTTTAATTATTTTTCATCTATACATAAAAAGGTTTTTTTTTTTATGTTACAAGGGGGCAGACGAGCAGGCAGTAGGCACCGAAGTGCCTAACGTCGCCCATGGACATCTGCACGACCAGAAGGCCTGTAGATGCGCTGCCGGCCCTTAATGACGAGTTTAGGCCACCGAGCGTGTAACTCGCGTCATCTTCAACGAACCCTTGACATTGACAGTAAATTTAATTTTGACTTTAATTTCATCGTTACCGACACTTTGATTGGACTAAGAATAAGTGTCACTGAAATTTATAGTATTTAATAATTGTATGGTTTTTACAAAAAAAAAATGTATTATTTATTATTATTTAATTACTAACTATTAACTAAGTAGTTAATAGTCAGTAAATATATTTTACGTTTCAGGGATACAGGAAGGTGGCCCTTCATGTGACCCTCCTATGGCCCAGAAGCTCTTCCAGGCGTTGTCAATGCGTCTCTCAATTTGCTTCGACTGCCGGTTTATATATATATATATACTATTCTATTATTAATTTATTACCTACTTGCCAAACTTCATCTTTGTACATTCCACGGTTTTCTAGATCTGTGTTAGGTGACTTATATATAGATTGCACACCTCGCGCCGATTTACTTGATAACTGACTTAAGAACTTGCTATCGAGGTTTTTTGTTTTTACTCGTATGGAACTTGTTGTGTTAGCTCCAATATGACTTTTGACATAAATTAAACATAATTTGAAGTTGTTATGGAATAGTCAAAAAGTGGCGTTTAGGTCGATACTTTTTCGCCTTCTAAAAATATGGTTTAGATGTCATTTGAGTCGGTATCGCATGTAGATTGTTTTTAAAGATGTGCTCGCAAATATTACAAAAAAAAGGAGTTTGGTTTTTTGTTTGTATTCCAAAAATTATTTGAGATTTCCCTAATCTGAAAAATGATTTGTAAAGAGGAGAAATTTTCCTAAAATAATGTCCTACCTCTTGAAAATCTATCTTAATTATTTATAGTGATAATTTAATATTTTTAATACTGAAAATAAGCTTCCGCTATGAGGAACCGAATTTCTCAGGTTTTTCTTCAGGCCGGTATATAGAAGTATACGCTTCGGATGTTTTGTATAAAATAAAAGAAAGTACTAAGAATTTCAACATGACGAATAATAATTTTGGTGTAGATGAATCAATGGCCGACATAACACTGCGATTCTGTGCTTCCCCAAGCCTTTTAAATGACCGGTTATTTGTTTTTTGTATTGATATATGTATATTGATTGAACACTACAATATTTACTTTGATTGTTTGTCTATGGATGTATACGTTATTCTAGGAATATATTGAAATAAATATAGGTCTTCAGTAAATGGATATATCGCTTAATCTTTTCTAAACAGATATAGGTATTTTGGAATTTTATTAAATTTTATTAGAGGTAGCGCCATGCTTGTAGCTGAATTGGGCCGGCGCGCCCGGGTACCAGTACCTCTTTCTCACATGAAATCTATGAACAAATTGTCCCCCTTTAAAAGTTCTAACACAAAGTCCGTGACAGCGTGTGTCTATCTTTTAAAGTTGGCACTATAACCTGTTTATGCAAAACAAATTTGCTCTAAATTAACGCATTATTTGCGAAGGTGTTTTTGTAAAAACGATATTAATCCTGATCCAAAAACTCTTTACTAAACCCCTAAACGCGGACAAAGTCGCGGGGTACAGGTAGTAAAATATAAAAAATAAATCGCAATATCCTTTCCAGTATTGCTCTATTTTGTATATACGATTGTGGTGTACAATAATAATTGATTAAACCTTTCCCTACTTGGCATACTCTCATTTCCTCTAAGCTTTTTGTTTAGTTTTGTAAACCCACTTTTCGTAGGTATGTTTTAAGTAACTTGTCTCATTAATCTGTTTCAGATATAGCACACAAGTCATCAACATGTCCGGCACACGAATCTTGGAGTCGCGGCACCGATTTTCTGTTGCTACCCGATTGATGACGTCACGGAACAGGTATGTCCATGATGATGTCCAAAAGATGATATTATATACAAGCTCTTTCTCACGAGTTAGTCCGCATAAATTGCGAGAGGCTTCAGACCGTCTTAATCTGACAGTATCGAAAAATCCATTTTTTAGCGGATGTCTACTAACCACAAGCTAGCTAGCTAAATTTCGTCATAGTACGTCCCGCGGTTTCCGAATTCCGTGTTAGGTTACCTTGCGCTTTAATATACCTCCTACTTTGTAGATTTATGGCATTCCGTTTGTGGTCAGGTTAATTTCCATGGCCCATTTGATTTTGCCTTCAGCTCTGGGGGCAATTCGGTTTTCTGTTTACGTTACAGATTTATTATTAAGGTACTCTTAGAAGCTAATTTAGAGAATGTTTCGCTTCCACACCGAAGTATCATCAAGAGATAGACTCCTTTGTAGAGTCCCTCCCTAACCTTTGCAGAGTCTTACGTCTAACTAAGCAAAGTAGTTTAGTATTTCATGCTTGTTGACTCTAGTTTGTGCTGGGGCCTCTGATAGCAGCAATGCTTAATGGCGAGACGGGCGAGTGCGTTATCTCACTGAAGGTGGGTCTGGAGAAAAAAAGGGAGGTTGCGGCAATTACATTCTGGGTTAAAAAAAAAGGTTAAAAGCAAGTTGAAATTGAAAGTCATGACTATCAGTAAAAAGCACGACCTCTTAATTTCTCGTAATAATGTTTAAGATATGTCATAAACTAATAAAATTTATCAGAAGCGTGTGTATAAAAAAATACAAAAATAAGTATCGCTGATCCAGTTTAACCATGACGTTATCACAAGGCAAGCTAGTTAGTGACCACTTAGGACCTTGCGGCTTGCCTAAATTAACGTCTAGAAAATGCAATACTCATGGCGTAATACTATACTATATATAAGCGTTTGTTTGTTTGTTTGTTTGTTTGTTTGCTTGCTTGAACGCGCTAACCTCAGGAACTATTGGTCCGATTTGAAAAATTGTTTCAATATTAGATAGCCCATTTATCGAGGAAGGATATAGGCTATATATGATCACGGTAAAATTTTTCACCAATTTTACGCGGACAAAGTCGCGCGTAGCTACTCGTAAATCATAATATTATAAAAGTACTCTGAATTTTAAACAACTTTGCCTTTCATGGTCATAGTATCTACAAAACATATGTTAGACTGGCCTGTTGGCGCAGCGGGCAATGACCTGCCTTCTGCTCCAGGGGGCGTGGGTTCGATTCCCGCCTCGAGTCTGGGTGTTTTATCTATATATATTCTCTATAAATTGCAGATTGTAAAATCTATTTCATTTTGATTAAATGAACCTTCTCCATATTATTTTAAATCTTTATATAATGTACGTACTTTATATGGCTAAATCGCAAACGACTGTTAAAATAACAATATGAATTAGTTTTATAGTATGTGGCTATAATAATTATTAGTCGTAATTGATAATACGAACAATAAAAAATTCCAATTAACAATTTTTATTACCTAATTCACTAATACGACGAAAAATTGTTAATAAAAAAACTTAAGTAGCACCTCGCTTGATATAACAATAGCTATTTCACATTCATAGTAGACGTATATGGCTATGTAAAATAGCATTTCATCAATTTTAAATAGGTAAATAAATATAGGAGATTCCTTAATTTGTATATTTATATTTTATTGGAGTTTAAGGGGTCATCCATAACTTGATATTTTTAACCCAGTAAAATTAGACATAGGCGCTGATTACTATATCATAATTACATACATAAAAATATTTATTGAAAATATATTAACTTTCTAAACCTCAGGACCATAGAGATCTTTTTTGACGCTGTGAAACGCACTGCCCCGCCTCGCTAATGATTCCATAATCTAGGAACATTAAAAAAGGTCCATAGAGATTAGAATCGTAACGTTGTGATTTAAAGTCGAAAGTCAATTTTCGCAGTTTCCACGGTAATAATCTGAATAAAAGTATAATATAATATAGTTTTAGTTAAAAGGAATAATATATATTATTTGTATACTAGATGTTTCCCGTGACTTTGTCCGCTTAAAATTTAGCTTGCCCTTAGACCTTCTTATCCTAGCCCTATTGAAAAATACTTTCTTAGCGGATGTCTGGTAACGATAAATTAACTCCCTTCGAAATTTCATATTTATATTTTACGCGGACAAAGTCGTGGGCACAGCTAGTTTAAAATAAAAAAATAGAGTCGCAAAAACTAAAGGCTTTAAGTGTTTTGATATTAATTAGACACTATAAAAAATCGTGCTATTTTTAGTTGATCAGTTGAATGGTTAAAATCTAAATATATTCTACATTAAAAGTGATGCGCTAGTAGTGTATTTGTAGCTCTATAAGCCTCTTTATTTTCAAGCGAAAGTTCCATCGAAATCGGATAAGCCGTTCTAAATATAATGACCTAGACAAACAGATGAAACACACAGGCTGGTATACAGACAATAATTAAAAAAAAAGTGTTGTTGAAGTGTTCGTGATATTAAAACGCTATGCACGAGTAAGTAGTTTCGAAAAAGCATTTATTTTGGAGACCATCAACAGAAATTTTATTCTTTTTCTATTGTTGTATCAATCGTTGCAGATAAAATACACCCAGACTGAGGTGGGCATCAAACCCACGACCCTCGGAGCTGTAGGCAGGGTCACTGCCCACTGCGACAACGGACCAGTCGTTTCATTATGTAATAGTGTGGTTGACTTTAAATATAGACATTCCTTTTGCAATACAAAACGAAGGTTTTATCTCTCACATATTAGTCGCATAATGGCGGCTTCACATTACTGCCGTGAATTTACGCCGTGAAAGTGCCGTGAATTCACAGGTCATGTGTCCTTCACATTCACGGGAAGCTGACAGTCGTTTGTGGAACTCGCCGCAAAATAGACGTGGAACATGTTGAATAACTTTTGAATTATTTTATTATATGATTAGAATTGCATTTATTAATTATAAAAATTGCGCTTCAGACTTTCTATAAAGATGCAGTTATTGGAATTATATTAATATAAAGTATAATATTGAACTCAGTCGCGAAATTTAATTACACGGGGCCGTGAATGTCGATGTGTACCCGTGAACGCCGCGCGAATTAGACGCGAACACTGTCGCGGGACAAAATACCGTCTCTGATCGGGGAACTGGCGTGAACGCGCGCGAACACCGCGAAAAACATCCACATTAACGTTCTCGCCTGTTAACGGGATTTCACGGCACTAATGTGGAGCCGCCATTATGTAATCTGCGAGAGGACGCGTCAGAGGTCAGATCCCATTAATTTTGCAGCGGATTTAATTAGCAAGGAGGGTCGGTGGCTAAGCGTAGGTAATATAATAAACATGGGCCCTTGTAATATATTGTACTATACGCTAATTGGGTTCGTATGCAGGGGATTTTGGGTGAAGAGGCGTGGCGCATTCGAAATAGATTAACGTTTTTTAACGGCCTTACGAATATAATATTTCTATTGTTCTTACCTCATTAGTGGCGTGCAACCTTAACTTTTTTTTTTGAGCGGACTTAACGCGGACTTAACGTTTAAGATCTATTGTAACTCCCTCAACTTGTAACTCGTTCTCAAGAACAGAAGAGTACATAGACCCTGTAATGGCTTGAGGTGTGTGCGCCCTAATTCCTTCTGGGTTCGGTGGCGTGCAACCTTTATACTAAGCTAAAATTTTAACGCTTAACATGGACTAATTAAACGATAATTTATATGTTTTGAGACTGTGGGGATTTCCGGGGATGACTGCAGACGAATCCTCTGCAATCTAAGCAAACCCTGGTACTATACCGAGATACCGCTAGAATTTTTTTTATTAAATAATTTATTAGCAATGTAGGCATTCTTGCCTCGCAAACCGTTTTTGTTGAATGAGTTGCCAGCTACAGGTTGCCCGAACTGATACGACTAAGGCCTTTCATGAAAAGTGTAAAGGCCGGCAACGCATCTGCGAGACTTGTCTTCCAGATGAACAACCTGTCCGTAAGCCCCTTGTTATATATAAAATATTCTCCTACAAGTATCGTGAGTCTGAACGATATTTAAGAAAAAGAAATGTATGTGTGAGTTAGACGCGCTCACTAAGGGTTCCGTACTATAACGTAACACTTTAATGGGTTATTTTAAAAATTTATATACCTTTTATGAGACTTTTTTCAATTCGTCGAGTTGGTCACAATTTCTCATTGTGATATAAGTACAAATTTAAGGCTTTCGGATTTTTTTTCTACTTTAAGATATAGATTCCAAGCTTCAAGATTCTAGGTCAACGGAAAGTACCCTATAGATTTTGGTTTCCTTTGGCGAACGTATGAAAAATGTGACATAAACGGCGATATATTTTGATTGCGAACATTTACAGAGATGAATTTTTCACACCTTCAAGGGACCGCAGACGACAGTATTTGGTATTTATTTCAAATTTGTACGTCTTTCTGTTTCTGAGAAAAAGGGCCATGACAGAAGTCAAACAGACGGATCCGAAGAACCTACGAAGTTATCCTATAAGGGTTCCTTTTTCCTTTCGAGGTACGGAACCCTAAAAACAGGAATATAGGGAAGAGAAAAAATTATTTCTAAAGCCGACAGCAGGCAATATTGAAGTTATGACGAACCCATTTTATCCCCATTTAAACTAACAAAGCGACAAAGGGACTTCGGTCCCATTTTCTACCTTTCTCAACTCATAAATGCTTACTAGCTTTTTACCGTTTTTTTTTTCACCCTTTCTACCCTGTTGAGCTATATTCATATGGGAAAATGTACGCCAGACGACCATTTTACCTAGACCCGTAATCGAGCAGCCGCCCGGTCGGATTGAATTTGTAAATATGATTCACGGAGCTCACGGTAAATTGGCTACACATTTTCAAACATCGGAAAAAGGTCGAAACGACCTTAAGGCGTTTTAGGGTGGCCGAAAAATTTCCGATAGAAACGTATGTCTTGAAAATATGTTTGAGATAATATTTTTATTTGAGTTTCTTTTAAGTGCAATTAAAAAAACTCTTAAAGCCTCTATTCTTTCATACTTGAGATCTCCAACTGGTCGAAATTCGGCCGCAAATGTTTAGATTTGCGTACACTATGCCCTCATTTGCACGCGAGTTAAAAAATCGTAGCGTTAAATCACGGCGTTGGCGTTTTTTTAACGTCGTCGATACAAAAATATAGCATATATGTAGTCATATAAACGTTAAAAAATTAAACATTGTTCCATAAAAAAGCACCGGGTTATATAAGCGTTGTCGTGCTGAACACAAACTTGGGTACGTTCTATTTGAACATTTTTTTAACGTAAAAAACGTTTTTTTTAACGGTAAAAAAGCTTTCGTGTGAATAAGGGATGTAAGTACACAAAATTTTAAGTCTTTGTGCGATGACATTGTTATATTTGAAAGGTATTATGCATAATGTCGTCATGACAATAGCGTCTTGGCCTCCCCATCATCAGAGCAAGCCAAGATGCTATGTACACTTCTATTTTGTACTACTTTAAGTGTGTATAAATTTTCTATTAAAGGAGCATATATGTAATTAGTAATAACGGAGGGGACGTTATCACTAAGTGATCAAGTTCATTGGCATAAATTAAGATTAAAAAAAAAACGACTATTTCTTATAGCAAAGTGTAAGATGTGTGTGTAAATCGTTTGGCATTAGTGTGCATGAGTGTTTATTTTTGTAATTTAATGTATTTATAATGCAAATTTTATAAAAATATTCGCATTCGCACACCATATTCTAAATAAACTCTAATTATCGCAAATTTCACAACCCTCGGTCCGCACGATTTTCGTAAAATGGTACCGAAAGTTGTCACATGCATTATATATGTATGAATAATATTTAAGTATCTGAATAATTTGAATGTGATTTTCAAATACGCTAGAGGGCAGAATCTCGATTATCGAATATCCCAAGAAAATCGGTTTTAGTACACCCATCTTGATAAATAATCTTCCCATCTTAAGAATCACTGTCATATCTTTAATTAAATGTCATAGTGAAGAGGAAGGTACTTAAAGTTGGGACAGTTTCGTTTTAAAAATGTTTCGGTCCAATTAAGAGTTTTTGAAAAAGAAGCAAATGAGTTCTTAGTAAATTTGGCGTTGACTTCTGGACCGCGGGTTCAATTGCCTGCCCAACTCTGGATGTTTTGTTTATATGTTTGAAGGGAAGTTCCAGAGAATGTGGCTGTGGGGTGAGTTAAGACTAACGATTTTCGTCTGATGTCAACATCCGCACAATTCCCTTGTGGAATCAGTTGCCTGCTTCGGTATTTCCGAACGGATACGACTTAGGGACCTTCAAGAAAAGGAGCTGTGGGAAATTTGTTTTTCCAAATGAGCCTCTTAGAATTCGTTGTTGCTTTACACGGCTTTATTCTGTCCTGAAATTCTCTTAGCTTGTCGATTCTAGAACTAGGATATGTTAAATTAAATTGCATAAATATGCGAATAAAAAAATAGCCAAGAGCGTGACAAGACACTTATATAAAAGGATTCCGTATCTGATACCCGATTAGGTATTTGTTAAATTAATTTTTTTATGTTACAAGGGGGCAAACGAGCAGGCAGCAGGCACCGAAGTTACTACCGGCGCCCATGGACATCTGCACGACCAGAAGGCCAGCAAATGCGCTGCCGGCCCTTAATGACGAGTTTAGGTCACCGGGAAGTCTCATAAACCGAACGAAACGCGACAACAACACCATCACTAGACGTTACAGCATTGCCGCCACTTCACGCCGATCTCATGTGAAAGTTCGACTGCCTCAAGGGAAAATCTTTAGTTCAGGCTAGATGTAGTCGCTTGGGTCTGGCCGCACCTTGCAGACATATCGTATTTAAGAGATATTCTTTTTCTTATTGAAGGGATAGTAGTAGGTAGGTAGTAATATCACGAATGTGATGATTAAGGTAGAGTATATTCTGACCTTGCAACTTTTGTAACATTATCCTTTCCTTGGGGTTTTTATAAATGTCCCCGTTACCGTTAAATTACATAACTTTACATTTAATATAGTAGTTGAGTATTCTTAAATATTCTATTTTTTTTTTGTCATAAGAACCTTCTGACAATTACAAACAAGGAATAAGGAATTGGCGATATCGGTTTAGCCGTTCACGCGTGATGGTGTGACCAAGGGAAAATGGTATTCATTTTTAACCGACTTCGAAAAAAGAAGGAGGTTATCAATTCGACACGTCCACTCTGTGAGTACTAGACCAAACAAGCTAAAACCTTCACTCTGTGAGTCCCAGATCAGACACGTGACCTCGCGCAAGACAATGAATTATTTATTTAATTTAATTTAATTTATACATCAATTAAAGTACAGCTTAATATCGAGAAACTCTTATGAGTTTATGGAGACATTGCACAGTCTTTGATGTAATATTACATGAAACAATAACACAATAATCAAATATGACTACAGACTCAATCAGAATGAGGAATGACTCAGATTACAAATAAATACAATCCTCAATTTTAGAGTCAGTATCTCGATTTATAATGTTAGATTTAGTTAAGTTTGGATAAAAATAAAACAATGTCATTCATATTAAACAAAGAACCCATTAATTTGTTCACAGATTCCTTATGGACATATTCTTAATGGCTCAAATTAATAGATAAGTGCTGAACCCCTCTCTCCGAAAACATTTTCGTCTTTTATTAACTCTCGCTATAACAACATAATACACTTCAACCTTGAATTAAAAGTTATTTTGGCTTAATTAGAATTTAATTAGTAATCTTGATATATATTCTTACGTTTCTTGGTATATTTAATAAATGTTTTTTTTTTTAAATCCAGTTGTCATTTTCCCATTACTAAGGGTCGGTCTTCTTGGTCGGTTTGCGCCAGGAACTTTTATCCTGTCTTTATATAGGATTTGAAAATAGGTCACAGTAGAAGCAGGTAATCTACCATCAACAATTACTACCGTCTATATAAAATTAAGATCTGAATGCGATTCTTCTTTTTCCTAAGTTATCATCAACATTACTAAAAATACAATATCGTTCGCCCCCACAATGAATCTTTATCTTTCTGTAAAAAGAAAATAAGTTAAGAAGAAGAAGAAAGCCTCAGTTAGGGACGACTCTTAATAATGATCTATGTCACGAGCATAATATTCACATGTGCAAGGCCGGCCCTATCACCATCTAATGTCAGAAAGAGGTACTGTGAGCCTAGCACGAATATTCTCGATAGTTTTACTTACTTTTATGTTCCAAAGCGAACGTCAAATGAAACATTATTGCTATCGTTTCGTCGTAACACAACTTAGTTAATAAATATTGCTGGCACAAATGAAATCAGATTTCGCACGCATCGAATTATCTACGTTATGGTCATGTAATTTGAATAAAATAGAAGGACGAACCTTCATCTGACGTTTCGTTTCCAACGTAAAATTAAGTAAGAGCTATCGAGAATATTCGTGCTAAGCCCTCTGGTACCGGCGCGTCCCAATTAGTTTAACTATAGAAAATTTGACATATTACAAAACTATTCTTGTACACTATCACTCCGAGAGAACGAGTTCGCTATTTTGGTGTTAATGGCTTAAACATGAAAGATATATATGTATATGCTGTAGCGAGTTTTTTGGTAGAACTATTTAAGATAAACATTTCTTACATATACTATCTATGTGTAACTCTAACGGTTTTTGCAGCGCACGCCAGAATAACTCGCTTATCGTTATATTTTGGACAATTTACACAATATCTTGACAATTTATAGCCTATGTGTTATTCTGATGTATAAACTAATCTATTTTAAAGTTTTATTAAAATCCTTTCAGTAGTTTTTTCGCGAAAGAGCGTGAAACATACATTCCATGTGCACAAGCTTTCGTATTTATTATATTAGTAGATTGCACAAATTTACATTTGTCCCAGCATAATTCTATAACTGGTAGTCCTAGTCTTTACCTGAAAACAACATAAATTAATCACTTATTCAAAGGATAAACTTCGTTTGAAGATATCTACGAAGTTATTGCTGTAAAAATAGAGATTTATGTAGTTATAGGAACAAATATGGTTCTCGGAAACCTCAAGATGAGAAAAACCAAATTACTATTGTGAATTACGTATACAGATCTTGTCTGATGATGAATGATGATTTGGACGTATATTACCGCGATTATTCGACAACTGATTAAGTACAAAGAGTGTTATTAAGTGTAATTTAAGACCAGCTGGTCAAAATTTGGCCACAAACCTTTATTTGCATGTCACATGTTAAGTACAAGGGCATATAGTGTTCTATTTGACAATTGATATGCTTTATAATAATTTTAATATTAATGCAAGAGATAGTCTATTATTCATAGTGGATCTATAGAGAGTTCTTGACACAAATTATATTAAACTACATATGTATGCGAGATCTGTAATTATTATATACCTGGTTAAAAAGCCTGACGTGGTTACGGGAGGCACTTAATATTTCATATAACACTTACCCATTCTGGTCATGACTCGCATGGAATAGACGACGTAGGGCGAATCTGTCACTTCGACTCCGATCTTAGACAGGGGCGATCCCACGGGACCCATGGAGAAGGGGATCACATACATGGTGCGACCTGGAGACAACAAATTAAGTTTACATTTCAATATCAATGTACAAACACACATACATAGTCAATAAATCAATAAATATATACAGGACTAGATGATACACGGACGTCTGTTCCTAAGGTAGACAACTTAATGCCTGTGTTATAGGTAACAGACGCTTGTTGTACACAGTTGTTTTTAAGGAATATATAATTACATAAATATAGATAATACACCCAGGCTTGAGGCGGGAATCGAACCTACGACCCCGGAGCTGAAGGCAGGGTCCGCGGTACACGGTGCTTACCCTAACTTATTATACATATATTCAATTCCGGTTGAGATTTAGAAATCATGACAAAGAAATAAAGTTATGAAATCTTTAATACATTAGAACGTAAGTATTATAAATGTAGAAAATAATGTAGGTAATTACTATTTCTAACAAGAATTAACTTATTATTATAAATTTCACAAGAGTTCAATATGAACTATATTATAGCAGCTTGTAAGTAAATAATAAATTAATTAAACCTTCTACTTAATAATACACAACAACATACATGGAATAATTTTCAATTAAGACTTATCATATAATAATTAAGAAAACATAGAAAGAGCATTCAAACAACGTCATTATAGATATGTACTTAAAAGTCAGAAACAGATTCTATTACACCTTCAATAATACATTTTATTCAAATAACTTAATTAGACTAGTAGACAGGTTAGTTAGAAAAATGCAAATAAATATAAGAGTTAAGAAGGTTCTAAAGTAACATCTATCGGAATCGTTATAGTTCATTTTAGATACGCATAAAGGCAGACGAAAATGAAAGGTATTATTCCCAGCCCACTCAAAATCAAGGCCAAACCTCCGACCGACCATCGAAATTGGTTAAATCGTCGAAAAGTAAATATAGTTTTGCGTAACTGCGTTATAATAGAAATGAATTGGGTAACTGCATTGTTTCTCTTGGCGTATTATTAACCAATAAAATAAATAAATAAATTTCAAACAGTTCATTCTGTTTCAGATATGGTGGTAGTCATACAAAAGTGTTCAATTTAAAACAATGTTAAGCCTTACCAATTAGTATTGATACTGGATCTACTCTGGGGTCTCGAATTGAGGTTCGCTTCAGAGTAGTATGGCCAGGAATAGTTTGAGTTGTTGTAGAAGGTCACTTGCGCACACGTCGCAAAGAGACTCAATAGATCACAGGTGAGGGTTTGACCCGCGGGCCACCACGAGTCTGAGGTCAATGTTATAATCTCAAGCATATACACTCCTTATCATATATCCTTTTGTTAGTTTTTTGTCACCGCTGTCCTTGTGTTATTTGTGCTTCAATTCATGGCTGTTATCTATGCCTACTGGGTATAATTTATTCCGCCAATGTCACGTTACTTTTGAAAAAAAACAGAGGGTATTGGTCGGTAAAGGCAGAAATAAAAACTAAATTTCTTTGTTATTATAATAATATATTACAATACTATTTGTTACTCGCGAGTTCGGCTGTCCAAGTGGCAAAGAAATAGATTCTTTTTAGCGCGATAATATATAGCCTATAGCCTTTCTCGATAAATGGGCTATCTAAACTGAACTAATTTTTCAAATCGAACCAGTAGTTCCTGAGGTTAGCGCGTTCAAGTAAACAAACAAACTCTTCAGCATTATATATTAATTAAAGTATAGATAAGTATAGAGATACTAATTGAAAAAAGTATTTTGTTTATGCTTACTACGTTAGTTTGATAAAATACTGTATTATCGAAAAATAAGAAAATAGTCAAATTCAAAAGATCCTTTTTTAATAAAGATAAGACAAAAGATATAGATAATATATTTCGTTTCCATAAACTTACATGTATATTACTTAAAATTAACACTATGCTTGTCTTTTTTGGTCAACGTTGTCTTGCTGGTAAACTTAAATCACGTAAAATCCATATAAATAATAAATATTATTCTATAATATATATGTAACAATTTTTAAAAAAATCAAAATAAAGAAAATCATCCTACTTTATGCGTTTATACACAAAGCAAACACGCAATCACAATAATGAACTATCTGACAAATTATATATAAATATAGTTGGTAGAAGCCATGAAAAGCCGCAAGCCAACCGCGTGTCAATAAATCTAACAGCCAATCCTCAATCCGTTTCCTTATTTCCATCTCTACATCTGTTTATATGATAAAATTGCCTATTTGAGGGGACAGGAGAGTGAACGCCAAGTTTAAAAATAAACCAACTGCGTGTCAATAAATCTAACGACAGTTCTCAATTAGTGTCCTGGTTCACCTTTACACCTATTTATTTGATGAAATCGCCTATTTCTGAGGACAGTGGAGTGAATGCCAAGTTTAAAAAAAAGCCAACTGAACATTACAAATGCGATCCATCCTCGTAACATCGCACATCAATCGCACGATTTTCATTTCAGTGACGCGAAGTTTGTTGATGTATTTTGCTAACGTTGGCCACGTTTCACTTCCGTAGAGGAGGGCAGGTCTGAGCATGTGTTTATAGACCGGTCCCTTAAGTTTAACCATAACATTATTGTATACAATAATATATTAAAAAGTCACTGTTATATTACAATTTAGTACTTTGTAACGCTCCACTGTGAATTTGGGAATTTGGTATTACAACAATTTACGTGGGAAATATCGATATATCTTTTTGTTAGTCTTTTGTCACCGCTGTCCTTGTGTTATTTGTTTGAATGAAAATTTATATGAAAATCTCTTCTAATTTTCTTACCAAATTTTACGCGGCCAAAGTCGCGGGCACAGCTAGTATTATAATAATAATAATAATAATAATTGTATTCTATAAAGTACACTTCTATATCTAAAAAATATGCTAAACACGTACAATATTTTTGTGTCGCTATAACTTGACGCCATATTTCGAAACGAGAAAACGCAAAGCTATCGCAGAATTATTATGTTACAATAATAAGAGAATAATAAGCGCGTTTGACCGCAGCTTCGAATAATAACAGCGTTCACCATCCACACAATGGCGGGTGGAAATGCATTATGTCATTCGAGGCTCAACTCCACCATGAGATATTATTGAACATAGATAACTATATTATTGTGTAAATTAATAATCAAGAACCGGATACACTTGGAAATGACGTCGAATGAATGGGAATGATTGTTGCCTTTTGATACGTCAGTCATCCCTACCTTCAATTCCCTTCATTCGCGTCATTTTCAACAAGTCGAGTCAGTCTTGTGATAAACCTCAAAGTGGCAACAAGTGAAATAAAGATTTGTGATCAAAATGTTTTTGCTTGTTGAGAAATATTAACCCCAACCCCCATCGTATAGTTAATACGCTTAAACATTTATACGTAAAGCGAAAACTTGAGGTACCACTTCACGAAAACTGCGCGAACGGAGTAGTATGAAATTTGTCCCAATTGTAGTTAATAAAGATGCCTTTGCGGAAAAGCAATGGATTTAAGTAGCCCAGGATAGGAAGGTGTAGCTGGAGATGGGGAAGGTCTTTGCCCAGATGTGGGACACTATATAATTGTAGTTCATATAGAGAAGGATGTGCGAATGCTGATTTTTTTTATAATATGCAATATTAACATATTAAATGATTAAAATAAAACCACACGCACACGAAAGCCAAACGATTTACTACATTTACACACACATGTATTGGATGATTACTTAATTCTTGAGTTAGGCGTTTAATTGTCGATCGTATGGCGGATTGTAATTTTAAAATAGTGTCTTTTTATGTATGAAGGAGTCATAACATTCTGTCAAGTACAAATTACGAAATTCATCGGTTAACCGGTTAACTGATAATGGTGTTAGCGGACCATAATTTTTAAATAGTGTAATGTATGTGTATGAAAGTGTTAAAACATTTTGTCAAGCCCAAATTACTTAATCATTGGGTAGGGCGGTTAACTGTTGGTGGTGTTAGCGGACCGTAATTTTCAAATAGTGTAATGTATAAGTATGAAGGTGTCCAAAATATTTTGTCAAGCCCAAATTACTTAATCCTTGGGTTAAGCGGTTAAGTGTTGGCGGTGTTATCGAACCGTAATTTTTAAATAGTATAATGTTTATGTATGAAGATGTCAAAACGTACTATCGAGCACAAATTACTTAATGCATTGGTTAAGCGTTTAAACGCCGGTGGTGTTAGTGGGTCATAATTTGTAAATACCGTCATTTTATGAATAAATATATCAAAATATTTGGTCGAGCACAAATGACTTATTCTTCGGTTAACCGTTCAATTTTCGTTCGTATGGCGGATCCTTATTTTAAAATAGTGTAATGTATGTGTATGAAGGTGTTAAAACATTTTGTCAAGCACAAATTACTTAATCCTTGGGTTGGTAACTGTTGGTGGTGTTAGCGGACCGTAATTTTTAAATAGTGTAATGTTTATGTATGAAGGTGTCAAAACGTACTGTCGAGCACAAATTGCCGGCGGCCGACTACGGGCACCGTTTTGAATACTGGTACAATGCGCTCTGGATCCGATAGATTATTCCTCCTTAGATAGCCTTCTTTGGAGATTTATTGAATACTAACTTGGCGGGCGACTTCGCTTATATGAAAAACTATAATAAATGTATCTATATGAAAGCCGGCAACACATCTGGGATTTGCACAAATTGCCAACGGCCGGCACTGGTCACGGATTTGAATACAGGCACAATGCTATCCTGATTCGATAGGTTATTTTTTCTTGGCTCTCTTAGGAGATGTATTTGATACTAACTTGGCAGGCGATTTCGCTTCTATGAAAAACTATACTACATTTAGTATAGTTTTTCATCGAACCTTTATCGCGGATGACCGCCGAGCGACGAGCACAAATTGCGGGCGGTCGGCAATGGCCACGGATTTTGAATACATACAGATAACCGATGTTGGATAGAACGTTATACTAATGCCGAAGCCAGACATAGCTTCATTTCAATGATCATTTAAATGGTCGTGTAGTGTGGTCGGGGACTTTGTGTTACTTCACAAAGTTTTGTAGAACTTTGTAGACTTCAAGGTCAAAAATTTACATACACTTTGAGCTATGTCTGGCTCCGGTATAAGTGATGCGATTGGTGGTTTTGCTTTTAATTAATCTATGTTTTTAGAAAGATACAATTTAATTTAGTACTAGCTGTGTCCCGCGACTGCATCCGCGTGAACCCAGTGATTTTGTTAAAAAATTGAGAGATTTTATATTTTTCGTGCGGAACCCTAAATCTTTAGCGAGAAATGATACCCATAATAAATAAAGGCATCCGGATAAAAAAAAGATAGAAGCGATCTGCGAAGCCCCGCGACCCGAGAACGTTACACAAACTTCGCTTGCGTGAGTAACTGCGGTCGTCACCCGTACAGCGCCATCTAGTTTTGCTTTGGTGTAACCTTTTCCACATGACATCATTGCCATCTTGCTATGTAGCTGCCGCTACAGACGCATATAAAGATCAGTATTGTCGTCGTTGTATATACTTGTAATATATTTTATCATCACGACTTGTTTTTTTTTTAAATTCATTTTACGCAGATGAATTCGCGGGCACACCTAGTATGGTATATAGATGAATATACAAAAACTTACTTTAAGCAATGTTGGTAACCTAATGATGGTGATTGGAACTTGACATTTCAAAGTTATCGTTTCTTTCACGTCATTCCTTGTGTCGATTATGGCGAAGTACCTGAAATAAAACAAACAAAATATTCATTTCAATACACAGGAATATTATTTACAAGGTCAATTGAGTTCTTACATTGGAGGTTTGAAACTCTACAAGAGAGACAGCAATTACTCTGACATATAATATGTTACAACCAACATAATAATGTGAACTAAGACATATATTGTATACTAGTGAACCCGGCAGATGTTGTCTTGCCCGATTTACGGTCAAACGCAAAGTCCACGAACGCTATCTCTTGGAAGGATTCAGAAGTAGCGACCAACTCTATAACTCTTAGAGTTTTGAAAATAATCCTTGAGTTTTCCTTTTTTTTTATTAAATAAACCTTCTCATAAATATTGCGTATAAAACAAAACAAACAGGACTCAAATAATTCCAGTCGATATTGAGGTATAGCTAGAAACATACCTAACATAGGTTACATGCTGACAGCGACGCCACCTACCGGGTCCAATTTTCTCTGCAGTCCATCTACGAACCCCTTGGAATATACTTACTTATTTACTTACTGGAGTGGCTCATTATAGAGCCCCAACTTGGGCTTTATTAAAGTTTATACGCGAGCTGGCTTTTACACGCAGCTTTACTCGCGATATATCGTGCTATATTGTTTTGTCTTGCAGTAATATATTCAATCTCAAAAATTTGTGATTCAAACAGTTTCTGGACAGTGTAATATGAACAACGTCTTAATTTATACAAGTTACGCGTCACGTTGTTGTCCGCCATGAACTCCTAAACTACTTAACCGATTTTAATAAAATTTGCACACCGTATGCAGTTTAATACTACTTAAAAGATAGGATAGCTTACATCTCAATTTATAGTAGAAAATAAAAATGAGTCGCTGGAATGTATGCACATGCGTAGCTTCGGAACGACTGCATGAAATCAGATATTTTTTTGTTGTTATTGTTAGGACAAGATTTGTTTATTAAAAAAGGAATGGCAAAACCAAAAGGAAAGCTAAGTGAACGGAACTATCGCTTTTGCTTGATCGGCGTCGCGGCGCGGTGCCCTCTTCGAAGAAAATTAGCAACAGCGTGTTCAATATTTTTAAATTTAATGTTCACTGTAAAAGAAAAGAAATTAAAAGCACCATCAAAACATTTTTGTCCGTCTGTCTATTCCGGGTAACCTCCGAAACGGCTGGACCGATTTCAATGGAACTTTCACTGGTAGAAAAATGGATCAAGGCATAAAACCAAAGTAGCACAAGCTACTTTAGTTTTAGAAAAATATTTAGGGTTCCGCACAAAAAACAAGAAAAAAAAAATTGGACAAAATCACTAAATCACGCGGACGAAGTTACATACAGCTAGTAAGCATATAACATTGTCGTTATTTACTGTGGTTAAGAGGTTATTTTTTACTTCAAACTTTAATATACGCTACCGATCTGTAAATAGGAGTGGAACCTATGATTTCATGATAAATAAAAAGACTAACTATTTTAATCTTTCTTTTTTTTTCCCAATTGAAGCCTCGATTAAACTAGAGAATGATAGAGGAACTGATTAAAATGCATCAGATCAAAGCACAACACAGCTGCACCATCTTCGTGTCCAACTCCCAACAAATAAAAAAAAAATTGATGAACTTCTTTATTTTTAAAAAGCGGACCGGACAGACATTGTCTTGCCACAATGTAGGCTCATTTGCTATTCGCGAATTTTATAACATCTATTAATGCATTTCTTTTTTTTCTTCAAGAAGAAGAAGAAGAAGCGGACTAACGCCATCTATTGAAAGTATTCCGAAGTAATAAGTTATATATTGTTTAAATACAGAATTGTATATGTGTGTATATAATATTAACATTACCGTCGAAAAGCTCAAGAATGCCGTATTGTGGAGATTTCGGATTATAGTTTTATTTTCGGTTGTCGTCGATCCGACGCTATCACCGAAATTGAAAATATATTTACCTTTTACATATATAGACGGTCCCGCACATAAGGACATGTGGAAAATGGCAATATTTTTTTTAATTACTAAAATATCTTTTAGTAATTAAAAAAATTATCAATACGCACACAAAATATATAAATATTTTTTTATGCATACTATTGTAGCAGATATTTAAAGCGTATGAGAATACAACTGTTGCCATTAATCCAAAGAAATAGAGCCTGTAGAAATGTATACCTGCAATTTAAACTATTTGCCACTCGATGATTAATCTAATAATAAATATAGATGAATGTCTATAGCCGTCGGCAGAGTCACTTAGGTGAACTGCCTGCTCGTCTGCCCCTTGTTATATATAAAAAAGTATGGATGTACTAACTAAGAATAAAACTTAATTTTTTTATTTGCAACTTATTCGGACTGAGTTGAGAAAATTAGGCCAGATCTAAATTTAATAAACCGGAGTGGCCTCGCTAAAGGTTTTCTCGCAGTGATGAAAATTTTCAGGCAATTGCGAATAACGTAATTTGTTATTATTTTATTTAACAAGGTATCTCTATCTGTTTCTTTTATATACCTTTTCACCTCGTACACAATCTAGTTATTAAAAAATAAATAAATAGACTTCTAATACAATCTAACTACAATCGCATTTACCGAAAATTGTCGATGAAATCCACTTTCCTAAATACCCAGGTTGTAGGTGAGTGAAGGAATAGACCAGTTAATACATATATTTTATTATATAAAATTATATAGTATTAGAATAATAGGGAAAATGAACCATGCATTTAGTTCCAGTTAACGACACGGAAACTGAACTTTAGCTGGATAAATGGGCTAACTAAATCTAAAAGAACTTTTCAAGGACCAACGTTCAGCAGTTAACACGTTCAAGCAACAACAAAAAACAAACTAACTCTTCAACTTTGTATATTAGTATAGATTAAGACTGAATTAATCAAAATTTGCCACATTGAGACTTAAAATACTGCTACTCATGTCATGTAGATTAAAGTCGTCTAAAATCCTTTGAAGGTTGGATAGAAGCTGTGAAAGAATAAAATAACTATGTCAGTTAATTTAAAGAAGTGAAGTGATCACGTGAATTGCTTTGATAGAAGCGTGGAGTGAAATCTTTATACGCCGAGCACGCTGTATTATTGTCGCACTATTCCAGATTATTATTTATTTATTATTTATAAACTCTGTGCTTAGATGGAAGGAAATCATGATGATGATGATGATGTTGCTGCTGATGCTGTTGATGGTGCATGTTATGAGGAATTTTAGGATTACATTCTCGCACAACAAAATATAAACGCTTGATATAGAAAAATATTGAATTCAACGCCAAGGAATTCGCGGGATATAGCTAGTAATACGTAGAAGAAGAAAAAATATAAGATGACATTTGGAGTATAAAAATCTGCTAAATTGTTTTGTTTTTCGCCTATGTTGAGTACAAAATGTAAACACAAAAAACATGAAAAATAGAGGAAAAATCCTGCTGAATTGTTTTTTTTTAATTTAAATGTGGGAAAGAAAAACAATTATTATACAATGTCGTCATGAAACGTTCCTGCGTTGTTATTTGTCGGGAAAATACAACAAAAGCGTAGTTAACTAATTAATCCCCAAGTAACTGATAGTTGAGAAAAACAAGGCTAATTGTGTTGTTTTCGTAGCGATTGTTTTGATAACAAATCTGCTTAATT
>JANCMC010024075.1:0-12331 GCA_024363005.1 Charaxes varanes | reverse complement strand
TAATAATATAATCGCGTCCGGGTATCAGTACCTATTTCCCACATAACATCGGCGTGAAGTGGCGGCGATGCTGTCACGTCCAGTGATGGTATTGTTGACACATTTCCTTCGGTTTGTGAAAGTTCCCGGTGGCCCAAACCTCTCCTTAGTCCCCATTCGCACGAGAGTTTAAAAAGCGTTGCGTTAAATCTCCGCGTTAGCGCTTTTTCACCGTCGTCGATACGAAAATATACATGTATATGTATTAATATAGCGTTGAAAATAGAACATTGCTGGATAAAAAAGTGTCGCGTTAAAGCGCTGCCGTGTGAACACAAACTTGGGAGTTCATATTTAAACGCTTTTTTAACGCACGTTAAAAAGCTCTCATGCGAATGAGGGCTTAAAGGCCGGCAACGTATATGCGTGGAGCAAATGTCTAAAGGCATCGGTAGTCATTTAAGTGAATCGCCTGCCCGTTTACCACTTGTAATATCAATTTTAAAAAAAGGTAAAATGTGTAATTACACACCCCTGATTTCCATTAGAGTATGCTGATAGAGGAACTTTTCATAGACATATATTTTATGTGCCTAAAATAACATACATATCAGCCTAATATTATCCTAAATACCCCCTTGACGGTTAACATAGTTTGACCACTTGACGGTTAATATAGGGCCACGATCCAAAAATGAGTATATCCAGTAGCATAAAGTCCCAATGTTTTCATATTCAGAAAATATTTAAATAAATATCTAATAAAATTTAAATTTTTTCACAGGTAGCCCACATACGAGGGGTGATATTGGAAATACTGACTTTCAAGTGTGAAACAAGTAAATTTATACTGAAAATTGAGTGAATCATGACCAATAATGAAAGAACTTTTGAAATATTGATATAACAATGAGAATTAGGTGTCAGAGCTATATTTTGTTATTAAAAATACCTTGTTCTTATACATAAGTTTAAATATACGTATGAAGGAGCCCAGTATAAAGTATATTGTCTGATAAAAAAAAAACTCTTAATGTACTTTGTCTCAAACTATTATTTCCTAACACCTGTCCATATATTATGTTAAATAAGGTCGTAAAATCTCTTTTTTCTATTTAAGCATTTATTAATAAATTAGGATAAAATAAAACATAATAGTTAATTGATGATATTTTATTTGATAACACTATAATCAATATGTATTAATAATTTTATTATTTACAAATGTAATTCACTCATGCCTCATGGGCACCATAACAAATGCATATTTCTGCAATTATTCCCTCTTCACCTGCAACTATTAACATATAAAACATACCCTATACATATACAATAACAGCTGATTCCAATCTTAAATTTCAGTGTATTCACATTTTTATGGTTTTTAGTCCTACAAACTATCCCTATAATTTCGCTCTGTCCGTCTATCTGCTCGCAAAG
The DNA here is from genome assembly GCA_024363005.1 of Charaxes varanes. Lineage (NCBI taxonomy): Eukaryota > Metazoa > Arthropoda > Insecta > Lepidoptera > Nymphalidae > Charaxes > Charaxes varanes. The sequence continues at coordinate 10,912 of JANCMC010024075.1, read as the reverse complement.
TGGTCCCCCTTAAAATTACCAAACTAATCGATCTAGACACTTGAAATTTACCATATTGATGGGACATGCTAAAAACTCATTACGAAAAAGGTTTTAAGCGGAAAGGGACGACTTTTGAACGTATATAATAAATTCCTTTGTCGCTTATCGGATACGGAACTCTTCTAAATAAGCGTACCTCAACAACGTTTATTTGTTCACACTATGAAATATTTATGGAAATAAAAAAAATGAGATCCCTATGACTATAGAGATTTCAGTCAATCAATATAATGGATTGAATGAAATCTCTTGTAAATAATCCTAATTCTGAACATAGCCAATGAAACTTTTATAGATTCCTGTATGTGCTGACTGAAAGAACAGCCTCGCGAGGCAGCCCCGCGAAACTAATTCTTCGGTCAGCATGTGCCTCGACCGAGGAAAATTCACGTGCTCCAAACAAAAAATGTTGCGCGGCAAACGGCTGCTACGCGAGGCTGCTCGTTCAGTCAGGACACTGCTAATAGAGAATGATTTTAACATAAACCTATTGAAAGAAAAAGGAAAAAAAGGCTCCAAAATTGGATTAATATGAATAAGACAAGAGTTATGAAGTTGTGAATTCTTTTCATACCCTTAAATATTGTAGAATCTTTGAAATGAAGCACTTAACTTGCATTGCTATTTATAAACACAATATATATATATATGTGTGACGAATATATTATACTTGTGAATAAGTGTAACAAAAGTGTTACTTTGTGTTATAATACCTTGAAATCAACCATCATTGTAAGCTAATGTAAATTATAATCAAATATAAAAAAAAAAAACAAAATATAACACAATATTCACAGTAACAATATAGGAATTCTGGTAGACATAAAATCAAAATGCACTTTTCACGTCTTACCCTATCAGTCTGGAACATATACTACGATTATTTCCCTTAATTGTGGTTTATATGAAATTAATATAATTGTCAATTTTATTTTTCTAAACTATATATTTAAATCTCTTTTTTGTGCAAAATAAAATTGCAATAACAAGCAAGCTCTAAGCCATACTGGAAAAAAATAAGCATTGTCTATGGTATGTCAATTTCAGAAAAATAAAATCTGAAATCACGGACCAAAAGCTAACCAATATATCTCACAGAATACAATGATGCATAAAAAATCACATAGGAAAGAATGAAATAAATATTTATTTCCTGTATATTCTAATTCTGTAATGTTTTTTCATGTCAACTAAATAAATATAAAACTGTTTATTTCTGGAGTACACATCCAAAACAAGTATATTTTCCTTATAAATTATGTACATTTGTTTTCTTTTAAGCATTGATGAACCTTTTATCAAGGCTCAAAATACAAATTTAACAATTTCTCAGGTTTGTTCAATTGTCTCAGTGAAATAACCTCTTTTTCCAATGTACCCTTCAAATATCTATCTAATCATTAACCCATAACATATTTATTGAATTTAAAATTATACCCAGTATATTAAAATATAAGTGAAAATGATTTAATTTGTAATAAGAAATAACGAAGTAATTGTCACACTCATTCATATACTAATACTGAACACATGATGAACGGTAATTGATAAAGCCACCAGACTCCTACACTGATCTGCAAAGGTCCTAAAGAATTGACTATGATCATGATGTTTTTGCTGTGGGTGGTGATGGTTCAGTGGTTATATCCACCAGAGTGGCTTCAGCTGGGGCGTTGGATTGGCTAGCCTCAGCCTCAGTCGGAAATTGTGGAATAACATGTGATGATTGCGCCTTCCTTACTGCTTCCATATTAACTTTGGTTGATAGGTTCTTTTGACGAGTTTGTTCTGATGTCTTGGATAATCTCTCACTTAAAGCTTTAAGTGCAATTTGACTGAAATAAAAACATTTATATATACTTTAGAGCATAAAAATTCAGTATACAATAATTATTTAGACTAGTCTTTTTTTTTCTTTATAGCGTTATCCCGGACCACTTTCAATTGGACAGGATGTGGCTATGGGGCAAGTTAAGATGGCTGACAGACTACTGACATCATCCCACCCCATAACTTATATCACTCAGTGATATCAATCTGAACCTACTGTTTATGTGCCCCTCCTGGACAAGTATTATTATCAGTAACAATTACTAAATTTTATATAATATTTATAATATAGTAGCTTAGTTTTTAGTCAAAATAGTATTTAATTTTATTTTCAATAAAATAATTTAGGATACCGTCTTCGCTCCATGTCCTGTGGTTCCACACCAGGCATTGATATGGTAACACCTCGTGGGCTGAGTGCCAAATGAACTCGACGAGGACTGGGGGACGCTTATTTAAAAGGGTTCCGTATCTGACACACGATAAAGATATTTGTGAAATAACTTCAAAAGTTGTTTTTATCATGTCCTATAACATGGAATGTCTCTACAAGTACCTGATAGCTTGGAAATCGTAAAGGGGACATTCTTGCGGACGGACAGACGGAAGGACGGATGGACAGATCGAAACTATAAGGGTTCCTTACAGGACTATGGAACCCTAAAAACAACACACATTACATAGTGTAAATGGATGCATAGCTGTTTTATTTGAAATAAATTAGATTTTTGGTGTTTTTTACTTTGGGATTTCTTCCGAAAGAAGCTCAATCGACTTCCTTTTTTTAAAGAATTCTTAGTCCTAAAAGGGACACAAAATTTTGCTCTGTCTATCCGACAGTTCAGGACGAACTATTAGTAGAGACTTAAAATTTTCCATGTTGACAGAACATGCTAAAACTTTGAACAAAATCGGACAACAACTTTTAAATTTATCTAACAAATACGTTCATAGCGTATCAGATACGGAACCCTTCTATACAAGCGTGTCTTGGCACGCTCTCGGCCATTTTATTATAAATTTTGTGTACAATAAAGCGTAAAAAATAAATAAATATGAGCTTTAATCGAGTATTTCCTGGTTCACAGACACGGTTGTAAATAGCGGTGCTGTCTTAAACCATAATTGGATATGAGGTTACACCTTATAGAAATTCACTAGGAACCGATAATTCTAATTGACCGTACAATAATTAAAAAAAAAAACACGAAATAATTTATACCGATGAAGACAACGGGACAACGTGTAAAATTACTAATATTAACAACGCAAAACCCGCGAAGGAAATATAACCTTTATCGTTATATGAAAAAGTGTTAAAATGGCACGAAAAGTGTACACTTCTGCAAGCCCATGCATTTATCACTGCCTTACACTCGGACGCAATTTATCAGAAGACGTTGTCACATGCATACCCCGACACCGGTCGTACGCCCGTGTCAAATCCCAACGGACAATTATAAGCCCAATTACTCCATCCCAAGGACGAAACTCCTTCGTATCTTTTTGACAGATACAAATTAATATGTCGCCTGTCGTCGGCTATAGTGTGATAAAGAGAAAAAGATGATTTCGGGCTAATTATCGGGCCACTTAACACGTGACTGTCAAATTGTTTTATTTCTGATGCTATCGATGTTTATTTGGGTATTTGAAAAAAACCTCGCTAGCTCAAAATACCTATTTGATAGACTAGTTATTTCCTGTGACTTTGTCCGCATAAAATTAACTTGCCCCTGGAGCTCCTTAACCTGGCATTATCAAAAATCCCATTCTTATTGGATGTCTATTAACTATTAATTCCGATCTATATCTCATCTCTATACGTCCCGCGGTTTTCGAGATTTTGTGTTAGGTGATCTTTCATTTTTGTCTATACTAATATATAAGGTTGAACAGTTTGTTTTTTTGTTCGTTATTATGCTTGAACGCGCTAATCTCAGGAACTACTTGTCCAATTTAAAAAATTCTTTCAGTGTTAGAAAGCCCATTTATCGAGGAAAGCTATATATTATCACATTTTTTAAAATAATTTTACGCGAGAGAACTCGCGGACACTGCTAGTATATATACATTTTCGCAAACTAATACCTGCTTCTAGACTACATGTAAATTTCAAAGGACTCTCACAATCTAGAACCACAAAGCCCACCGCCAAACAATTAGTTATCAAAACTCAAACAGTTATCGTCTAAAATAAATGTGACCAATAACAATTAATAGGCATAACAGGTCTCCATTTAAACCTATCAATTTATCTAAGGATTCTTAAAATGTCTCTCCAAGAGGTATTAAGCCCACTTTTATGGAGTATAGAGTCGAGGGGTACGCGTCCACCCAGCGCGTAGCCATCGCAATAGCCAATATGGGTATAGAGATTATAACGTCACAGTTTCACGGTCTATTGAGTTCACATTATATCCAATACCTTACAAATATTATGTATCAAAATCATATATTTTATAGACATAATATACTTTGTAGGAATGTACTTTCGATCATAAAGAAGATCATACACCGACTTGTATTTGGTCGAGATTCGACCAAAAATTAAGTAGCCTGTTTTGAAGGCTGTGTTTGGAAGTCTACCAAAACGTATTGTTACGTAAAAAATAATAAACGTAAATTAGTGTACGTAAAATTATAAAAATAGTGCTAGTGCTGTTAGTGAACTTCAAAGCAGAGGGTAAATAGCTCAACGTTAGAAACAGTGGATTGAAATATGTAAAGATCAAACGTCAGTTCCCGTCAATTGAAGAATCAACAAACTTTACAAAAAATATTTTTTTAAGATTTGTGTTGCCACCAGAAAGAAGCCTATTGAAAATGGAATCGAGTCGTGTACGTTTGGATTTTCCAAACTGATTATTGTTATATTTTATTAAACGTGTTTTATATGTTGTGATCTTGAACAAAATAATATACAAGCATATCCTAATTTTCTGTAACTACATCTAGCATTGGGGCTTATTTACTTTATTTACTTGACTGGGCTGTCATTGAGCAACAGCAGCGACACCATAACATATGAACACCTTTTATACATAAAGTTACGTCCCCATTCCTCTTTACTCGATACGAAGACCTCACAGGAAGCCATTTTGCAGAATTAAATAAACTTTATTAATTACGATCCTTATCGAGAAGACGCCGCTTAGACAATTATTTGTGTTGCGCGAAGGAAATCGGTAGACGATAACTTCGAGTATGTGCCATTACATAAATACTCTACACACCAGCAACAATGAGTCCTATATGAATGATAATACAGAGCTTAATTCCTTGAATGCATTTTGCACACGTTGCGAACTGTACAATAGTTAATATTATGATGGTTTTATTATCATATTTCATTTATCGAATCGAATTATTGTTACGATGTAGTTATTTCCAATTTATAATAGGAACAGGCTTAGCGTTATTAAAGCCGGCTGCAATAACCTTTTTTTGAAAGTTACTGCAATATCTGGTTATTGCACACCTACCCGAAGTGTTCTTAATTAAGAATATTAGAAATCATTCATTAATGCGCGAATCAAAAACATTCGGTTTCAATTTACGAAAATTTTGCGTACGCAGTATGAAATTTGGCTCAACTATAGTTTATAATTATAGAGGAAGGTGTGCGAATGCTAACATTTTTTATAAAATATGCAATTTTAATATATTAAATTATTAAATTAAAACCACACGCATACCAATGCGAAACGATTTACACACACATGAATAAATTTTATTATAAGATGGTGTTACAGCGCAGTCGTGTCGATCGTATGTATGTTAACTAACAAATATAACAATGTCATTGTAAAAAAAAAACACGCAAAAGTAAAGATTTCTGTCCAAATTTCGATCAACTGGCGATCTCTAGTTTACGTAGATATGTGATAATTTAACCCCATAACGTATGAGCCCTCCATATTTTATAGTATTGCAAAAGATTCATTTGTTTTTACATTGCATTCATATTTTTTCATTTCTTTGTTCATTCAATCAATTGCTCACATTCTTTTATTCTTTTCAGATGTCTGCAATAGATCCAGACTGCGGGGTCAATGCAATAGTCAACTACACTCTTGGAGATGGGCTGGCCCGTCCGCAGTTCTCCATCAAGGCCGACACGGGGGAGTTGTGCGTTTCTGGACCCTTGGACCACGAGACTAATAGCGACATCGAGTTTCCAGTCATTGCTACTGATAGAGGTACGAAATTACTAAGATTATAAAAGGTGGCAGATATCACTAAAAATGGTGCGTCCATCTATCTTTTTACCTTCCTCTACTTGTTAATTCAACTTTTATATGCTTTCATCATTCTTTTATTAATATTAGGTCTTTAATATACTATTACAATATCTCGAAATGTGCATCTTAGTAGAATTTTTCATTCATCCTTTCTATTCAACCGACTTCAAACGGGGACAAAGTTCTCAATTAGGCTGTTTTTTATGTTTGTTAGGTACCTCAGGACTTTGGACTAGGTGAAGCGATTTGAAGATTCTTTATTTATTTCGAAGCTGCTGATTTTCGCATTGTCCCAGTCCAATTTGGTCTAGTTCTAACAATTCGAAGTTGTTTATTTTTTTGTTACAATTTTAGTTCTATTAATCTGTTTTTTTTTTATTCATAAATTCCTTTTATTCATCCATAACCCTCTTTTTACGTGCCCAAAATCTTATTTAATATATATTTATAGATTATGTACGTGGAAAATTTAAAAAAAATTGCCACCTTTTCGGTCATACATGTACCCAACATTTGAACAAAAAACCAACGCAAATCCGAGTAGATAAACGCGTGTGGCAACCCTGTTCACGACGTCAAGTATATCGCATTACTCATAGCATTAAAGAGAGGAACAGAGGAACAATGAATGCCCTTTGTATACTTTTTTGTGTTTCCCCATTCATTATCAATTGGAAGCAATAAGTTTGCCAGTGACAGAGGATATAGCTATGCATATACGGTCTGAAATAAAGCACCAGCGAAATGGCAAGCGTATAAATGGCGAGTGAATAAATTCCAAAAGTGTCGGCCCTTGTCCCGTCCCTGATTTATGGTGCGAGAAGAGCAAACTATTACTTTAAGTTTTTATACGAAGCGGCGACTTTGGGAGTTTCCGCGCGGAATTTCAGTAGTAATTTCGGCATTCGATAGTGAAACTGACGAGTTTGTTAGAAGTTATTCCTTTTTTTTCCATTCAGACGTGATGAAGAGGTTCGTCTTTTGGGGACGTTGGAACTATTTAGCAATGTTTTAGAAATGAAGTTCCTTAGAGAAGTTTACGATAGGTATTAGTCTGGACAAATTGTGACGTCATGTAATGTTTTTAACCTTAGAAACCGCGTTTATATTATTCACAACTAAACTTTGTTCTTGTAAGGGGCCATCTGATAGTGCACGCATCTTTTTAATAGATGGTATTAAATTCTTTATTTTACAGATTTTTTTAAACAGTTCTTACCGATGTTATGACAGTTAATATCATCTATAAACTGCTATGTTTATCACTCACGTAAGCCTCTCCTTTTAATGGTTTGTCAGCAAGTTCACTATGAGGAAATTAAGCAAGCAGTAATGGCTTCCAACTTGAATTAAATTTCCCATTAAAACCTACTGCAAATAGTAAAACATACCCGACCCGACCGGTCTGCTCGAATCATCAATATCATTTCTGTGCCCCTTAATCGTAATTCGTTAATCAGTTTCACATTCTCGAGCCTTGTTCGCTATAATGTAGGACCGTGTTTGTTATTTGCGCCACAACTCGAGAAAAAAACAACCCGCGTATATCGAACATCATTTTATTATCGCAAACATGTAACGAAAACGCGTTGACATCCGCATAAATCAAGCGGACGTCAATTAAACATAGCATTACAACAATACGCAGACAATCAAGAGACCAATTATTTATTTATTCGCAGGGGGCCTGTCGACGACCGCAATGGTGAAGATCCAACTGCTCGATATCAACGACAACGTGCCAACGTTCACGGTGAAAGATTACAACGTCTCCTTAAAGGAGGGAAGGGTATCCACCAACGAGCCCATAGTAGCGGTATCCGCTACGGATGCAGATTCGGGAAGATTTGGAACTGTCACTTATAGAATTGTGAACGGAAATGACAACGACGTATTTCGCGTGGATAGAAGTACTGGAGAAATGTTTGTTACTAAGCCGGCGTTGATACAAGCCAATGGCAAGTTCGATCTTGAAGTGTCGGCAACAGATGGCGGTGGTCTGGCTGCACCACAAGGGGCTACAGTACACGTGAACGTGATCCCTGCTGGCGTTGGATCCGCATTGTTCGATAAGCCGCGATACAATTTCCGTGTGCGAGAAGACGTGAGAAGCGGAACTATTGTTGGCAGTCTCAAAGCTACGGCTGGAGGTAAGATTCTCTTTATTTTTAACATATTTATACTTATATGATATTAACATTGCGTATAACTAAGCATACACAATCGAAAAGTAAACTAAAAATTTAGCAACGACATATTTGCATCTTATTGCCTAGCAAAAACTTCTAATCTTATTGTATATAAGATTCAAACCACACCCTTTTTCCAGCTGCAGGTTTATTAACATAAAGACTATAACCCACCACTATAATGTTCACTTGCTTTCTTTTTACATAAATAGGCAACACACTTACAGCATGCAGCCTATGGCCTGGCACATCGATTATTATTGATACAGACCTGTAAGCTGACGGACGCGGAATGAATTCGAATTTCGAGTCCCTAACACCTATTTTCCCACTAAAGGGTCTTTTATCACGAGAGATAAAGTTTCAGAAATAGTTTCAAGACCTAGTAAGACATATATTTATTTATAAATAATATGTATATTTTAAATATTACCTACTTCGAGATGGAAATCTCCAGCTTTTATCGGAATTTAGGCGTTATTCTTAGTATACTAAAAGGGCCAGAATACAAATGACAGATATGATAAAATTTGACATAACCGGCGATGAAATAAGATACAATTATTGCGCCGGAGATGAAACGACACAATGCGTTTCGATAACATTCTCTGAATAGAAAGCCGTAAGCAAACAAGGGGACGTTTGGGATTACATACAAAGAAAATCACTTAGAGTCGGAGTAAATATTAATGTTAGGATGTGGGGACTACCGGGGAATCAAGTTACCTTATAGCTTCATTTTGTTTTAACAGAGTTATTGAAATCGTTCTCCTGCACCCAAGGATAAAGCGCTCGCGAGCAATAGTTCCAAAAATACTTATAATAATTATTGATTTCGTCTGGCCAAAGTGAGTGGGTTGTGGGGGAAGACGACCAACCTCCAATAGTGGAGAGGCATGTCCACACATTTAACGCAGTTGAGAGTTTGTACCCAAAGAGACAAACATAAGTACCCAGAACACAAACTCGTCCATTGTCTAGGTTTAACAAAATAGGTTACGTCAACCACAAAGACGATCGAAGCACCCAAGTGTAGCCAGTTAGTCACTGTAGCCGAATACGGCCGTGATCATACCCGTTATATAATGGATACCAGTTGCATCATCAAGGCTGTAAGATCTTAGATATACAGCAATAAGGTTAAGTCATGGACCACATTGCATATCTACCTGCAGAACATAAAATCCACTCTTAGTCTCTCTAGTCAAAAGTCTAGGTGTAAAAAAATCGTTAACACACGCTCAGCGCTACCGAGTAGCCAGTTAGTCACTATGGCCAAAAACGGCCATGATGATGATGATATCAGTTGCATCATTAAGGGTGTAAAAATTCAAAGACATCCAGCAGTCAGCTCATGTCTTAGACCACATTGCAGTATTGCATATCTACGTGCAGAACACAAAATCAACCATTGCCTAGGCTTAACAAAATAGGTTAAGTTAACCACAAAGACGATTGATGCCCCCAGATATAGTCAGTAAGTCACTAATGTCGAAAACGGCCATGATGATGATATCAGTAGCATCATTGAGGGTGTAAAATTTCAAAGAAATCCAGCAGTCAGCTCTTGTCTTACACCACATTGCAGTATTGCATATCTACGTGCAGAACACAAAATCGACCATTGTCTAGGCGAGGATCACGAGCACATGATGAGCAGCCATCGTAACGCGCTCCCACCTCCCCGACTCCTTATACTTTCTAATGCCTGAATAAATTTGTATTATAATCGTTTGGAAAAACACTATAAATAAATTGAAATTACGGGTATCCAGCCCGTGGAGTGCTTCGCTTGGTGTCGATTTTATCGGATGATAGAAATGTATGAATTCCTCCCATAATCTTCTTTCCCACCTTATAGTAAGAAGTAGCTTTGCAGATACGTCATGAGTTTCTGCAAAGTGAATTACCATTTCGCTAATTATAGTATACCTTGCCCTAATGCAATTTAGACAATACTTTGCCGAGTGCTATACCGAGTGGTGGCCTAGGGTGGGCTGGAGAAATCCAGGACGTCCCATAGCAACATGGTTGGTTGTACGACATAAAAAGCGTGACAGGAGTAGCTGGATGGATGGATACGACTGGGAAGAGACAAGGAGAGTGGCATAAAATATGGGAAGCCTATGCCCAGAAGTGGGGTATTAAGGGCTAATAAAAAAAGAAGATACAAGTAGAACTGTTTGCTGAAATGACAATAAAGGATTTCTCTTTTCATTTTAATGTGTTATATATTATATATTTGTTATTATACTAGCTGTTTCCCGCGACTTCGGCCACGTAAAATTGCGATAGCCCTCAGACCTCCTTAATGCGGCCCTAGCGAAAAGTCCGTTTTTATCATTCATAATTATTATTATTTTAAATATTTATTATAACATTTGGTGATATTTTTTACAAATTAAAAGCTTAGTTTACGAGGGTTCTGACGCGCCCTGCACTGAGAAGAGCCCGCAACAAACTCAATCGGGTATTCTTTTCTGTTATAAACATCATCATAATCATCGCTTTACAGTAGGTGGTATTATGGTCAAGCGCACAAATATGCGCAATAAAACTTATATAAAATGGCCCAAGAGTATTTCAAACACGCTTATATAGAGGGTT
>JANCMC010024074.1:0-14597 GCA_024363005.1 Charaxes varanes | reverse complement strand
TCGGCATTCTTCCAACTACGCAGTAATGTTATCATTACTCACTACATAACCGTGATCAGAAAGGCCGCCTTTTCCGCTTAGAGCTAAGATACAGTAGTAATGTTGTAAAATAATTACTGCACTATTTTTCAAAAGTGACGAGTGGACGATATTAAGACAGATAGATGAATTCTTTATTGCACAATTAATACAGTTTACCAAAGAAATAACTAATTTCATTTTAAAACTATAAATACGCGTGCAAAGGCGGTCTTGTTGCTGAAGCAATCTCTTAACAGACAACCTTTGGCGAAAGGAATTTTTATAATAAACTAAATGGATAGTGCAAGATAATATAATGGAAGCTTACATAAATGGTATACCTAAATATTCATACATTATAATAGATTAAAATACATACATATATTACATATAAATATATAATTAGTAATTAAATTTACGTTTTTAAATAAGAAGCATTCGGACGACTTTTAAATATGGGAAGAGATTTAGTGTCGGGTTTCGCGAGGAAGTGAACTCCATAGTTTTTTAATTTAGTTCATCGTTTTAGGGTATGTTGATACTAGTAAGATTCTTTTATTATGTAAATTTTAGGTCTCTATTTATTACCGATTTGAATAAAAAAAAAAATTCTTAAAAGCTCTTGATTGACTTGAATTTTAGATTTGTTTTGGGAACCAATGATAGTTTTTATGAAAAAAAAAGCCATATAAGTCACTTTAATCGGTGAAAAATTAATCATTAATTTTAATTTTAATTTTTAGCGTTGGTAACTACTAAAACTGCCAAGCGCGGCGACCCCGCCGGCATAGCGTGCGGCCGTCGTGTGGGCCTACTCGTATGCTCGAGACAGGCTTTCCCGCACGTAGCTTGTACGTACCTATGTACGGATTTCGGTTTTTTCACAATGGCGCACCTTGATTTTAGATTTGAAAAGCATATAACTTTACAGAAAATTCAACGAGGAATTCCAAAACAGTATTTTTATAATGGTGGCTCAATTGTATAACCGCTAAAAATTAAAATTTTCTGCATGATTTAAATGACCTATTTGGCTCCTAATTTTTTTCTTAAAAGCTATGGTTGGTTGCTAAAATATATCTAAAATTCAAGTTAGTCGATTAGAGCTTTTAAGAAAAAGATTTTTTCTATTATTCGTTTATTTCGATTTATTCAAAAACGGTAATAAATAGAGACCTAAAATATACTAAATAAAAATATCTTACTAGTACCAACATACCCTAAAAAGATGAACTAAATATGCGATTCAGTTAGCTTATAGTCCTATACCTTTACCATAGTCTTAGTGTGAAAGTCTTAATGTGAAAGAAATACCCCTTCTTACCCAATTCATTACTTTCCATACAAAGTCGTACACATTTATTTTATTTTATTAATTTCTTTGGTATCACCTAATTCTTTTATAATTCTTCTATTTAAACATGTAATATGTTATATTATTAGTATTCCTTCTTCAAACTTGACCATACAATTTTTATATCACATTTTGAAATGTCAACTACAGAGGTGGCTTATTAAAGTTTTTATATAAATTATTTTAAATACATTTTTGCTATAACTATTATGCCGAAGCCGAAACGAAACGAATAAAATTCTTGCGAAAATGCGAAACACATTTCGGATTGCCTGGAGACATACCGGAAGCCTGTTAGCGACGGTGTTTTGCTTTTAAAAATTTTAGAGAATATCAGGAGAAAATAAACCTAGTAAGAAGTTAAAATGAAATTGTAAAAGTACACTAAACATCAAGAGGAGTAGAATGTGCCTAAAACTAAATTCATAGACAGATTAATAAATTATTCTGTGAAACGAAATATGATAAAACATAATCACTGCAGGTCAAAGGAGGAAACAAAATCCTTAGGGTACCTACTCGGATTAAACTACGACCTCGATGAGCTATCGTCATGGCCCCTCCGCTCCTACCTCAAGTTGTAACTGAACAGGAGTGGCAATAAGAATAGTAGGCATATCTCAAAAATAATAAAGTAAAAGTGTTACGAGTAATACTTATTATAATTTTTTAGTAATTAGCTTTTCAAATAACCGATAATTTCTGCTTAAAAAGACATATTTGTGTACAGTGGAGAATGGAGTTATAGGAATACATAGTGATTGTTGGCCAAATGCCATGTAACGAAGTCAGTGCCGGTCTGAGGTAAATTTTAGGATTGAGGAGGAGATCCGATTATGGGGCACTCTTTCCTTTCCCTGTTTATATTTTTGAATATAAAATACATATAAAATAATCTCAGATTAAGAGTCGCCCCTAGCTAAAGCGCCCCCTTGTAATCGACGCGGGCGCCTGGAACGGCCGCAACATTCGCCCTGCGAACCGTACTGAGTTCGCAGTTCGTTCGTAAGGCCGAACCTGAGCGATATTTCAAAATTATACAGGTATTTCGCTAAATAACGATGGTGATTAAAGTTTTCAAAAAAATATAAAACGATATCCTTAGGTAAATCATTTACTTACCTGAACTAAGGACCTCAATCTCTCTGGTCTGATTCATTAAGACTCATTAGGTGCCTCCTCGTAACGTTGGACGCATACCATTAGATAACTTTTAAAAGCATTAGAAATATTTACGCTCATTCTGAGAAATAGAGGTACATGCTTGTTTGCATGATCACAAACACTGTCACATTGTCACACACTTTGTGTCAAAACTTAAATTATAACTTAAGCTAAAAGCATTTTTTTGTTGTCCAATTTTAGGTGGTATGAAATGAAGTTGGTTGCTTGCGTGGATGGGCAAGAAAAACTCTTTCTGAGACATTTATTATCTCTATGCCGTTGTTTCCCAACCTTTTTCATACGAACTTTGTAGTTAAGCCCACCGGACATTTAACCCTAATGTAAATTAAGTATGTAGGTGTAAATAAAATAAGTAGGTGCGTATGTAATATTGATCCCTCTTTTAATTTACATATCGTTTCCCAATGCTGAGCAAAGATTAATTCCCGTTTCCTCTGTATGTCTGGACGGCAATCTTTTATAAATTTTCAAAGAGCGCCAGGCACCTACTCCGTATGCATTCGTGCTATGGGACAACCCGGGATCTACTGTTATTAAGACCTATGCAGTATGTATTTATTTATGTCAGTATTTTGTAATTCTCAGGGTATTCGCCGACGGCGTTTCCTCACCGTCGGAAAAGCCATAAATTGACTTGTATTACATTATACGTAATGAGGAAAATCAATGACTATATTTAAAGAATGTCTTTAAATACAGTCATACTGTAAATAATGTATGCGACATTTCAGAATAAAAATGTTTTAAATGGCTTACTTTTTTAAAGTCTCTGTGTGGAGGGCTTGCTATTTGAGAAGTTGTGTCTAAATGATATATGCGCTAAACGAGAAGGCCATTAAGTTAAGATAACAATTAAATATTTGTCATTAAAGCAACGATATAAATATGTATTTATAGATAAAGTTTGTAAAATATATTTTCGATAACATAAATTTGCAAGAATTAAAATTATTAGGTACAATCTAATTTCATGTATTTTTTATATATACCTACCTACTTTTGAGTTTTGTTAGTGATAAAGTATGACTACTAAACTTGGACACAATGGTTCAAAAATCAAACCTTGATATCGACATCATCATTTTAGGGGAGCAAAAATCCGGATTTTTTTTAAATAGTTAGATAGTTAGTTGAAACTATAGATAAAATATTGTGATTTTGGTTTAAACACTATGAATTAAAGATTATTAATTAATTGATTGTATTAATAGGTTTCGTACCTACCTACTCAACACATGATAGTGCGTAAGTATTTTGAGGATTTAGAATTTTAATTAATAAATTTTAATGATAGAACCACGTTAAAAGTGTAAAGGTGAATTTAATCTGTAATTTAAAAATAATCTGTGTTTCTATCTCTTATTACTGACAATTTATTCAATAATGAAAACTTCCATTGTGTACATTTAATTTTATAAAAACCTTAGTTTAGAGCAAACTAAGATGATAAAATATTTGTTAACACTTAAAATTTACTTTTATACTTAGTTAAATATAAATTTTCGACAAAACATCTTATAAGTTATGCGTTTTCAATTTTTTATATGACATTACTTCAACGTATGAAAAAAGACAAAAATAATAGTTTTCAACTTGACCTATTCTAAGTCCATTTCGCTTTTATTCTTAATTCAGTAAAGTTAAAAAAAGAGTTACATAGATTTGTTCAGACATCGAAATAAGAGGCTGGTCTTTAATTTAATATAAATTATTTAAGCATGCTCATAGAACTATAGTTACACTGCAAAATGGCAAAAACAGACAGAAATAGTAAGTTGTACAAAGTTGATCGATGCAAATCAAATGTCCCCAACGCAGAATAGACATACAATAGGTAGAAATGCTTGTAAAAAGTGTTGGACATTTGTTGTCGATAAAAATCTACTATAAAAATAATCTAACATAACGGTCACTACAAGTCTAATACTTTCTTTTCACTTTTAAAAGGAAATAAAGTTACATTTCAATTTCTATATTGTTTCAGTAAACAGTGAACACGTGCTGCGAGCACGCAAGTTATGACTCGTTATGCTCCACCTGAGTGGAGCATGCAAGCTAGACTGCGGAACAAGCAATAGCGAGGCACGATCAGCCCAAACGTTCGGCGTTATCACGTAAAATTATTGTCTGTAAACCGACTAAACGGAAAAACTATTTTTTTTTAGTTTATAATTTAAGACCTTACCTATAATATACGTATTATATTAAAGCAAAAGGTACATACAAAGATGAAATTCGGCATGGAGGTAGTTTATAGTTATTAGCTAATGTCCATTAAGAAAGGATTTTTCAATAGGGCTAAGGAGGTCCTAGGCTCTCGCTATACAAAACAAATGCTTGCTAGAAGATAAATATATAAAATGAGAATGGAAAAATACTTTTTCATTTACTTTAATTAAACGATCAATATTACCGGTATTTGAAACATTGTTGCAGTAAAGACTTTTTTCTTTGTAAGTAAAATGCTCATAATAAAGTTGTTAAAGGCTGCATTAACAATATACTTAGGTTAATATACGGTAACGAAAATTTAAAAACATAAAATATAAAATATAGCATAAGAAATACGTAAGTTATCGAATGGAATGGGCAACACTACTGTAATATACATTTATACCTAAAAGATCACCATGTAGGCGGAGACCTTCGATTATCTTCACCCCACTAGAGTAACTATTTTTGTCTCTTTCGCCTACTAGACATTATGCGAATGTTTTTAGAGACAGATATAATTTCATCTAGTTTCTAGTTTTATCTGTTTCAATACTGTTACTATCTAGCAAAAAATGCGTTATACTTTTAAATAAAGTAGCTACAGTAGCTTTGAATTATGCTAGATTTTTTGAGTACTCTTTTTCTGATGGCTATCCTGATAGTTTGAAAAAATGCAACAAAACTTTAAATACAGATTACTTGAACACTTGCTAGATCACTAAATGTGGCGACTGGCGCGGACATTGAAATGCATTTTCCGCGCGAAACTCAGTGTTCAAAGAAGTGTTCAAATAGAAAGCAATGTCAAATTTGATGCTATAGTGTTGCCCCTATAAAAGAATACAAATTTCGTCAGTCATATCGATTACATATTATAGATAACCTATAATATATAATATTACTTATCAATCAATTAGAAACTATTCGTATCCGTCAATTTATCACAGATGTTATATATTAAAAAATGATTTGTTTTGTAATTTTTATAAAAGTTTAAAGTATACGACGAAAATAGTAATTAAAAGTAATCTTACTTATAGTCTTTGATTTTATAATACTAAGATTGTAAAAATTGTAAAATTTTGAATTTTATATCTTTACGACCTTCACAATGACCCCGATATGAAGTGGCGGGATAATTGACTTTGCAAGAACTTTGCCAACGTTAATTTAGAACAGTTTTCGAATCGCACTCAATTTGTTACATTTGCTGCCGTGACCGTAACACTTCTTTACTCGTCGTTTGATTATAGGACAAATTTAACATGGATTTTCAAGTTGCGCAGATATTAGCAAACGCTATTAGCGTAGCTACCGTTTTATCATGTATGTTTTTAAAAGTGCCTCAAATAATGAATATGAGGGAGAGAAAATCCGCCGACGGTATATACATACAGGCTATGTTAATGGAGGTTACTGGGTATGTCTTAAAATTGGTTGAGATAGTCATAATTTTATCTAATATTATTATAAGTTCTTTTATAAGGTACAATGTTGAAACTCTTTAAGTTGTTAAATAAATGTTTTTTTTTTCTGTATCTCTCTGTTCTTTGTTACAGGGTTTTAACACCCAGATGATTATAGTTCTTTTTCAGGTTTAGCATAGTTACACTGTACAACTATACAAATAATTATAGTGTAATGACATACTTGGAATATCCCATCATATTATTACAAGTTTATGTGATGTTATATTATACTTTGAAATTCAAAGGCCTCTTGTCAGCCCCAGTAGTGACCCTCGGAACACTTTTATATCTAATCATAACATTTGTTTTTGCCTGGGAGATATTACCTAAAGAAGTGCTGTCATATTTAGTGGTAAATATAAGATTTTCATTATAACTAAATAACAATTATCTTTGATATTTAGGGAGATAATTATCTAAATATCAAGTACGGTTTTCATGCAAAAAAATATTTTATCCAAGACATTTAGTGAATAGATGTATTTTGATAAAATGTTCAAAATATATTTGTAAATATCTTAAGAGTTTATGTTTTTTCAGCCTCTTTGTACACCACTAAGTGGATCAGCTAAAGTCACATACATATATGGTATAATAAAAGCTGCTAATGCAGATGCTGTTTCCTTAACTACCTGGATAATTTCAGTACTAACAAATGTTTGTAAGTACATACATAGCTATAAATCTATCTCTAATACATTGACACAAGCAATTCTTGTTTATACATATATAATTTGAATCTTGGAAATGCATCTAAGAATTCTGATGAAATTTACTATGCAGGCAATTTTGGGGGTAATTAATTGAATTAGCTTGGTTTCATTTTTACTATTTTTCTCTGAACGTAAGCTCAGTCATCCAGGTACTGTTATTTTCTGTTATACTTTCAATGGGTTGATATTGTTTTGTTATATTCATGCCTGATTTTATCAGTTCTGTAAAAAAATTTACTAATTTTTATTTTACTATCATTTTCAGCACGGCTTTATACTGTATATGTTGATTCTGCTGATATGAAGCTAATGATCAACTTCATGATATCTACGATGTTGAGTGCCAGCGTTCTAGGGACAGCAATATACTATAAAAAATATGCCTCCAAAAGAACTAGGCGACAAAGATGTTCAAGTAGCGGTCATCATTCCCATGAAGATTAATAAATTTATCAAACTAGGGTGATAAACGTTTCGTAAGGATGGCATGTAAGACATTTAATTAACATGTAAAGGGTCGTAATTATTGATTTCAGGACAAATAGAAGTTGTAGCCCTAATGGTACGTTAATTTTTGGCACCATAAACGTTTGTAATTTTTTTAGCGCAATAATGTTTTATAAAGTGTAGTAGAAAGCATCTAAGAACTTATATTAATTTAAAAATAAATTAAAGTCATTATATTATACTCAGCAAAATATCAATTGGTTAGCAAAATAAGCTTTTTATTGACAAATTTAGTCACACAATTATTTTACACTATTTATAAACTATAACTTTGTTAAATCACTATTTTTCCCCAGGGCTTTCTTTCCTCTGGTTTCTTCACTTCCACTTGTGTAGCGCCGGTTTATTCTCACGACTTTATTACCATATGTAATGACTCAAGAATTTTTAAGATTATAATTTTACTGGGAGATTAACATTATGTTTACAAGCTGGCGGAGAGTTAAGATATGGACTAAAGCCAAATTCCATTATTAAAGAAATGCCACAATTCTGTAATACAATATTAATATATTACAATAATATTATTCTGCAAAGACAGAAGATTTTCACCTTCACAAATTTTCCCTTTGCCATATCCTTATTTTAAAAATCAATAATACATTCAGTGGATTTTTGTATGCTCTATAATTTATAGTTTTGTTTGCTGAATGTTACAGATAACAGACAATGAGTAATATCTTTTTATTTCCAGTTACTTCACATCTCTTTGGGTTTGATATATTATAATAGTTTTGTTCCCAATTTACACCTAATTTTAAAATAATAGTCTTACAATAATATTAATATCTTTTTATATGCTAACCGAGCTCAAGACTCAATACTTATGCACCTATAACATTGTTGACTCTTATTATGTTTTAAGACCCTATAATCAAAAACTCAAAAAAAGCAATAAAAATTAAGCAATAAAAGTCACGTATAAGGCTATTAATAAAAGACAATAAAGTAAATGTGTTTAAAAATGTATACGCTCAATATTAATTTATTATTTAATCGTTTGCCATATTTTTTGTGTCCTAGTTGTATAGTTAAATATTATTTATGATTATATAAAGATCGCTTTTTTATGTATGTACTTATGTACATATATTGTTGCTTGTGATGTTATGTGCATCGCTGGGCGTAAATATTATTAGGCAACACGCAAGCTAAATGGTACGATCATGAATAAAATAATTTAAGTTTCTGTGGTAAAACTTCTTTATTTTTATGAATTTTATTTCGAATATTATTTTTACGGTTTTACAAACTACCATCATCAGTCTTTTTTTTTATATAATATTGTAGGTATGTGTAAAAATTCATTGTTTTGTTTTCGATTCCTACTAGCCGCTACGTACGTATCGATCAATCATTGCGATTTAACTGCGCAGTTATATCGAACGTTAAAGCAACCTCCGCGAAAAACTGCCGAATTAAGCGATCGCCATCCATAAAAAGAAGAAAACACTGTGCAGTTTAATCGACAACGATTTTACATACACACATATCGATGAATCGTTGCGATTGAATTAAAACGTATAGTAGCGGACATTACAAGTTACGATGGATTGACAGATACATAATTGTAGTGCTTTTCTTGCGTGTAATAATCTAGTCATAACTATAAGTGCTTTCTAAAACTTTGGTTTCTTTATAGTAACGCACAACGCTGTGATAAGCGTCACGACGCAGCGTTCCGCGCTTGCTTTTCAATGCCAAGACAACAAAAGACCATTCTAGATGTTTCTAGATCTTACAATTATGTATCGGACACCGCATGCCGCATACGCAGTGTTGTGCGTGTTACGATCAAGAGACCAAATCTTAGCATAATAATATATGCTGACCATAAGGCTTTTTTATTTACTGTTTCAATTGTGCCATTATGATAACCTCACGACCAGAGTTAAACCTCTTTTTTACTAGTAATGTTGTCTTAAGAAACGAAAATTTTCTACAAAGAATGTGTCCATAAATTAGGACATATTCTTTGTTGGGTTTATTTGGATGGCAGTTGTCATTTATCTTCAGTACCAGGTCTATTTTGTCACTTCTTTATTGGGGGCACACTCATCCTCGAAATTATAACTCTTGTATTTTCTTGTATTATGATAATTGTGTAAATTAAGTTTAAAAAAGAGTTATTTCATTCAACCGATTTGGACAGTGTACTATGCGAAAATTTCATTTTAAAGTTCTTTCGTTTTTTTTATTCAGTTTCTATAGTAATTTTTCGATATTTTCGAGACCCTGGGGGCACCGCGTGCCCCCACAAAAAAGCCCTGAGTATAACTAGTAAAAAAGGGATGTTTATATATTGATAGTCTCATCCGCATTTATATTAAGTATTTTAATTAGAACTAATTGATGATATCATTTGGTTGTGAAATACGTTTAAACACTTGTGTTAATAATTAGAATTTAGTCTATTGGATGTACCTAGACCATTAACAATGAATTATGGCAATATAAATTAACCTTCCTCATGAAACACTATCGGTGAAAACCATCGGTTATCCATCATACATATCGATAAAACCACACAACAAAACGCTTTAACTTCCATATGGAAACTGGTATAACTTTTTGTGGAGTGCAATTATTTTTACATATTATTATTATAGCTATTAATTAAATTACAGCTAACAAATGAAAAATAAAATAATAAAGTTAATCGTCTAGCACCTAGGTAATAAGTTCACAGTTATTGATATTTTGTGCAAAAATAAACAGCTTTATATAATTCGACACAATTACATAATCTTACGTATTTTATCCATGGTTTTGCGTATTGAAAAGTTGCCTGTTTTTTACACAGTGAAAGAATCGTCATATTATGTGCATAAAGATGTAGCAATGAACTTTTTACTTGTACCTACGTAGTATCTTTCTTGAACGTTATTTAAATCATACAATGATGATAGCTGCTAATATACCTATTCTGTAAGTTAGAAATAGTTTTTTTTTTTTTCATACAAAACGTGCTAGTTTAGCATACATGTTAGGAGCACGTTTTGTATGAAAAGAGAATATACATACATAACAGTTAAGAAGTTTTAAAATCTTTTCAAGTTTTGGGGAAACGCTATCTTAATTTTTCTTAGATCTTTAGCCGATAGTTAGGCACACTAATAAATATTAGCAAATTTTTTTTAAAATCTAGATCTGCTCTTCTATAATTCTATCATAAACTACAATTATCTTTTATTCAACAAAGTTACCTCTTTTCTAATGTATATTATATTTATACAAGCAACTAACGAGAATCTCGTCATTACCACGGATACTGCCCTAAAGTATTGTAATTATCTTGAATTAAAATATACCCATGATATTTATTTGTTCCTGTATAGAATCTAGTAAAATGTATCGAATATTTTTTTGGGAATCGGACATCAATAAATTTGAGGCTATAGAAAATAAGTATTTATTACATCGATACAATTAAATACGCACAAACCAGATAATCAATTCGATCGTTTAAATTCTGTCCAACGTTCAGTCTTGCATGCTTTAATTGATTTTTTCTTATCAGGATTTTTTCCCTATTAAAACATAAGCAAAGTATTGTATTTAAATTAGAGGGTACAAATAATATTTTGGAATAGAAGCGCTGCCATTTATTATAATCGATCTGAATGTTAAGAAATTGTAATAATTTATTTATTTAACAATTTTAGTCATTAATTCAGTATTTACAGTGTTTATAATTTTAAATATAAATAAATATATTATCAATGAAAAGTTGTTTTTTGTTTTCTAAAGAAGGTCATATGTAATCACCTGAACGTCATGTTTTATTATAGTACTCCAGACCCAGAGTTTTAGGTTTTATAATTAATAGGATTTGGGTACTCCATTCTGCCAATTCTCCTTAGCAGGATCGTTAATTTTTTTTTATGAAGTCGTCAGTCTGTGAGAGTTAAAACTAACTTATCTAGGTTAAAAACGAACTTATTAAGGAAGCAAAATACAAGTGTAAAAATAATTTGGTATTTCCAAGTGCCGACACCCTTTTAATCTTACTTTAAGTTTATCCGGAATACGCAGTTGTCCACATATAAAATTAAATATGAATAACAAAAATTAATCTACTATTCGCTTAAATTTTCTTATTATTATTTGCAATGAACTATCATCACATCCTATACTTATTCAAACACTTTTAAATTTTTAAATATCTTCGCTTTTCAACTCTTGAAACTTCTGCAACACTCTTTGTACAGGAGATCTGTTGACCAAAGTTGAAGATTTTATAGTTAACAGTTTACCTTTATCTCTTGTCCTTAAAGTTGTATTCCGATTTATTTTCTTTTTTAAAAAATTTTCTTTAACTAAATGTTTGCCTTTCGTCATTAGAAGACGTGAACCAAGAACTTTGGTTGAAATATCAGCGGAAGATGATGAAAACTTTGATTCCAATGAAGTAATATTGGAACCATGTCTAGGTGAGCTTACATATGAGGGTTCACATCTGAACACTTCATGAGTCGGTTCTATATCTAAACTTTTGTTTTCAGGCAGAGCTGGCAGTTCTTCTGGTTCACTTAATGTGCTTTCAGTTAAACATTCGTTATCCTGTTTTTTATTTTTTAACATACCTTCCGGTTCTTGAGCTCCAAAACTGACCTGACTAGCTAATTTTCTCCCTCTACGCCTAGCTTTAGCTTTTGCTAAATTAACTGCACTTTCCGATCCAATAAGATGCGTCTTTTGGTCAATAAACTTACATACAACTTCGGCTTCCTCTTCGGGACTTAAGTGCGGATCCCGGTAAAATCCATAACCATTACAGATATCGTGATATCCCTCTATAATAAGCCACCCTAAGGTAAAGATTACTAGTGAAAGAGTTGTACAGACAGCAGCAATGGTTACGGTATCGGGCCATATAATTTTATGATTAATTTTCCCAAGAACTCCATAGGTGACAAAGTTACGGGTTCGTTTACTGCCACGAGCTCGACAAGTATAGAAACCTACAGGGATATAATCTGATGCTACAGTTAAACGTAGCACTCTACCGTCATCGAAATACCATATATTTTTGTTAACTTTTAGTGCCGTATCTAAGAACAGCCAAGAAGCCGCATGTGGCGACCTTACAGTGCGTGCATATAGACAAGTCAAATTTAATTTATTTGTATCTCCCCATGCTGTTTCGTGATAAGTTCCAGAAATACTAGCAGTTCGTGATGAAACTTGAACTAAATCATCTTTATCTCTCTCAATAGTATAATCATGGAGGTCCAACAACTCGTTATTTACTCTCAGAGAGGCTATAACACCAGAAAACGGAGTAAAATCTTCAGAAATATATTTTTGTATCCCTGTAGGTATTCCACCAACAAAAAAGTCATCACTGCATATATCTTTTTGTTTTGTATTATTAAAATATAATGTGTTATCAACTTTTTTTAATAGACATTTTGCAAGATCCATTTTTAAATTCTTATAGAACCTTGAATTTTTAATAGTTGTCATACGACGTGGATCTTCCTTAATCAGCACGTGGAGACGTTCTCCAGCATTTATCGTAACTTCTATTGTGTTCGTTTCCTTTTTTTTTGCGATTGTTATATCCAACCATTGATTGGGTAGATATTCAGTAGCACTAGTAGCTTCTGATTTAAATTCGTCATGTGAAAATTTAATTTTAATCCTCATATTTTGTAATGTCATATAAAACCAGCTTCGATTTTTCATGTCAAGTAGGAAAAGTATCGTACCGTCTTCCCGTTTTGATTTAATCGTTAACTCTAACTGCCATTCATCTTGAACTCTAAAACAAGGCAATCGTAAATACTGATCGTTTTGAATGCTTAAATATGCTTCTTCTATGTTAGCTTTTTCATAAGCCATATTAGACGCTGTAGTAGGAAAAAATTCTGACCGGCCAGCCCGTCGGTTTCGTTCAATAACCATATTTAATGGGATAAAATTTAAAATAAGTTCTTGTACTTCTCCGTGGAATCTTTCACCGAGATATATGTTCATTTTATCATTTGGTAATTCAGGATCACATGGAAAGGAACTACGAATCGTTATTTGAGCATCATTTAATCGCAGTGTAGCAGCTTCTTTGGTAATCGTAATTAAAATTGAATGCCATAAAGCCGGTTCAAGTGAGGTAGGAGAGCACATCCGCGGTATAGTACAAGATTTTGAAGACCCACTAGCGTCCAAACAAATATGCCATTTATGTAAACTAAGTCTGACTTGTGGATTCTGTAGTGTCCCTCGCCGTAAAAGAGTTCCGTGAGGGGAAAGTGGCATGAAACGTATATAAAAATGAAAGAATGTTGATCTTTTTTTAGGAAAATAATACTGCAACATTGAGTCGCCATTGAATACACCAATCTGATGGGTGTAGACATCACAAGGAGTTAAATGGCAGGAGCCGATTTCCACCTTGGATCCGGCACAATTACTCCCATTACCAGAAGGGACTGGTCGTGTGCAGGATCTTGTTCTTGAGCGTTTCCCTGCTCCGCAAGTCTGTGAACATGGCCCCCAAGCTCTCCAGCCGGACCATCCACCATTAAGCATACAACATTTATTACTACATACTTGCAGTTGGTCGTATTGTCCACGACAATGTGTTCCCCAAGTAATAACAGGATTAGAAATATGCTCTTCAACGCAAGTCCTTTTTCTTCGCCGTATTCCACTACCACATTTTTCTGAGCACGGAGACCATTTACTTTCCTTAACCAACTTCTTGAAATGGAAGGCTTTTAACAGCGGCGTATTTTACGATTCGGCTGGATGTTGGGCTGGTAGGTTTTTCCACCCATGAATTAACGGAAAAAGAAAAAAATAACAGTAAAATAAAATCCAGCAAGTTGTCCCGCGTCTAGATATCTGTTAAATTAACTAAATGGGTTGCAGTCTTTGTTAAATAAAAAGTAGACTTTTTTTAATTCATTCAAGCAGTCTAAAAAACAAAGCTAGCCGTGGCTTGCTGCTATATGCCATGGCCCCTTGGCCCTAGGGTAAATACGCCCCTAGCTTTTAATATCTTCATGACAGAAATAAATTAGAACTACATTTCGCTTGCGAGGTTCTGGACAGTTAGAAGGTTAGTACTTGTACAGAACACTGTCAGATGACGTGGTCACCATAGAAGCAATTATACATATATATATA
>JANCMC010024023.1:0-16328 GCA_024363005.1 Charaxes varanes | reverse complement strand
TGCGTAATGATAAATGGGCTATCAAACACTGAAATAATTTTTCAAATTGGACCAGGAGTTCCTGAGATTAGCGCGTTAAAGTAAACAAACAAACAAATAAACTCTTCAGCTTTATATACTAGTATAGAAGTGTAGATTAGTATTAGTATATTGAGTATAGATTCACGAAATATTATTGGATAAGAATTTTTCGTAAATATTATTATTAGTATCTTTAAAATTTATTGTTACTAGCTTGCACCAAAAGCAGTTAGCCAATTAATAAAATTCTATAGAGTGGTCCCTAATGCTTTTATTTAATACTTTTTATTTTAAAAACGTGACTTATCACAACCACTGTTATATACTGCTATCTTTATTCATCCTAGCGTCATACCGGTCCAGTACCAGGGTCTGCTTAGATTGCAGAAGATGTGGCTGTTGGTCAAGTTAAGATGAGCGATTAGCAGACCAAAATTGATCTTGTATTCATGGAGCAGATTGTTACGTCTTTGATTTGGCTTCCTCTGCGTCTGATAAAAAAGGCAAAAAATGCCTGAATATTTTACAGCCAGTCCGCCTTTATTGGCAAAGCGTCTTTAAACGCCTAAAGACTTGTAAACAAGACGATAGTAACTATCTTTTTCAGATCCTTAGAAAACATATTTTTAAATTTTTTTTTCGTGTTATTAGTTATTAAAAGTAAGTCATAGAATGATGAAAAAACCGTTATGGATTTAAAAGGAATTTAATAGCATGTAGCAGCATAAAATAATTAAACGTTCAGGTCAAAAGAGTCTAATAACAGCTAAATAGTAAAATGATTCGACTAGCCACTTTTGGCCATTAGGTTATTACAAACATTTTTTGTTTTCTGCATAACTTTATGTGTGCAGTACAGTACAAACTTGCCGTCTCAAGCAATACCGCCTTCTGTATCCGACTCTTGACCCAACAACCAAGCGAGAGCTTTTTAAGGTGTTTATTAAAGCTCTTCGCTATGAGATCATTGACTGAGACAATGATCGGGACAATGTCTGCTGATTCAACATTCCACATGGCAGTAATCTCATAAGCAAGGTCTAAATATTGAGTTAATTTTTCTTTTTCAGCTCTAATGAGATTATCGTCATGTGGCACAGTTTCATCAATAATCATTGCCCGGCGCGGTCATCGATCTACCAACACTATATCAGGTTTATTGGCTACAATACATCTATCAGTGATAATAGATCGATCCCAATAGATCAAGACATGACCACTTTCCAAAACTGACGCAGGATTGTAGCTGTAGTAAGGGGCTTCCTCATCAACAAGACTATATTTCAGAGCAAGTTGTTGATGGATTATCCTTATAATTAAAGTCGCAAATCTATGAATTAGCCTTGTTACGCCCAAGTCCATATACAAGATGCTGTATGGTGGACATGGCTTCTCTTAGAGGTTATATAGCTCGGAGGTTATATAATGGCAGTTTTGGATGTCTCAAGTCAATTTACAATGATAACTATTACAACAACTAATAAAGTTATTATTCGATTCAATCTCTTGAACAATTAGTAATCCATTTTTATAAGAGTTACATAACAGAAATGATTTTCTTTTCTCAGTACAAATACATTTATTAAAATTAATTGACTATCACCCAATATGCAACTACATTCAGCTACAATAAAATTGCACATAACATTTTTTTTTTTACTTAAAAAGTACATATATCTTTAATATAGGATTAAAGGTCATTTCAATACCTATCCAGTGAATGATCTTTAATTTCATTTTTTTTAAAAGAACATTATATAATGATATTATATCCAATACCTTCTTTACAAAACAATATATTAAAGTCATTTATTTTATAGACATATCCTTTGAAGGAATGTACTATATCGATTATGAGCAACTTCATACGCCAACTTGCATTTGGCTATAACTTGGATGACTATGCACATCACCTTTTTTGAAGAATGGATCCGCGCCTGGTTCTCTTCATCATGGCTACTGAAGTCCAAGAACAACTGCACTAGCAAAAGGCTAGCAGACCTAGTAAGCTGTGATTTTACTCATCACTATACGAATAACATTTGTTGAGTCCATCTCAGAATGATGCTTCTGTATCGTTACAAAACGTGCGTAGTAGCGTAGCAAGGATTTAAGCACAGTATTTAAGATTTTAATGCATATCATAATTGTTTCCGCAGGATCTATACCACCAATCATACCAGCGTGTAGGGGTAGTATTTCTCGTCTCGTTATGACTAATGTTATAAATATTAACGAGAAGTTATTAGTAATAACGAGAATATTTTAATAGTTAAGGTTTTTTTTGAGCTTGTCGTGGGAGTGGCCACGAATATAAATCAGTGGGTTTGGAATTTACCCCGTGCTCTTTCTAGCCTGTCTCTCTATCGCTTTTTTTCTTTTCTTAGTTTTGAGTTCGTTTTTTTTTATTAAACAGCTTATAATTATGACGAATTTATTAGTAGAATAAATTTGTAAACTTTATTTATGTAAGTTAAAAGTATAAAGCACAAGGTCACCTAACAAGAACTCTCGAAAACCGCGAGACGCATTAAGACGAAATTTAGCAGGGAAGTATTTTATAGCCTGCAGACGGAACGGAAACTAAGAACGGATTTTTCGATAAGGGGAGATTAGGGAGGTCTATGGATAAGTTTATTTTAAATGCTGTTCACCAAAGAGATTCGTTATTAAATTAATCAGGATTTGACTTAAAGTTATCTTATTGGCGAAAGAAACGTTTTTTTTTTATGTTACAAGGGGGCAGACGAGCAGGCAGCAGGCACCCTCCGTCCATTTTCCTCTTTTCTACGTGAATTTCACTCCCAAGGCATCCAAATCGTAGCACCATATCTTCCTTGGCCGGATCGTCGATGGGCATTAGTGTCCACCGACCATCAAGGAAGTCGCGATATTGGCCCACTCTTGTGGGTCCATTCGAGACACATGCCCAGCCCATTCCTATGTCAGCTTTGCTGACTTCTTCCCAACATCTATTATCCCAGTGATGAACGCAGGGTGGTGTTGTACTTCCATCATCTTGATTTATTTATTTATATTGAATCTTCAATCTCGTAATAGTTGGCAGGAGGATGCGCGACTGCGAGCTGCCTGTTCGGCTGCACGGCTCTCGGTGATTCGTACCAGTGCGGGTGTCCCGCGGGTTACCAGCTAGTAGGCGCGGGACACTGTCTCACGGCACTGGACGGGGCACTATCCCCCGACGACATCGGGAACGCGCCCGTCTTCCCCGTCAAGGACCAGTACAAGATCGGGGGCAAGAACGAACTCATCTCCACCGAGGGGTGTTTCAGCTGCAAGGTATATATGTACATACATACATCCGACCCAAAATCTATCGCCACATCTCATAATGGAGTTTATTTATTGCTTACGTTTTAACTATAGTTACATAACTCTTCAAATTCATTTAAAGTTTTTTATGTACATAAACGAAGAGGTTCAACAGCCTTTATATATCACAAATACCTTTCCACATTTATTTATACTCAGAATATTTAGTTTGATACTAATTGTATTCCAGTTGAACGGACGCAGACGTAGGGCTCCAGAAGAAGCTATCGTCTTTGCCAATGGCACAACGCTGGTGAGGCGGCGCAGGAGACGTAGTAGGCGTAAGACATTTCTTACAATAATTTTAAAAACAAAACATATGGCTAGATGTTACTTAGTATCGCCGGACACTTTGTCGGAAGTCAACTTTCTATTCTTATTTACTTTTGATATTCTGACACATTTTGGAAGATTTTACTTCTATGGCTTGTAAAATGCACGATATTTTTTTAGGTCGTCGTTCTATACTAGAACCGGAAGCCGAGCTGATCGTGGTAACGGCGTCACCCAAACAGACCTGGGGCCGTGCTCCTTTGCTGCGGTTGGTGCCCGCGGAGGGCGAAGGCCGACCTCACTACCGCATTGCATACGGGGATCCGGACAGGAACTTCGTGCTGTCCAAACGAGACGGCACCTGGGCCTTGAGGTTGAGGAGGCATCTGAAATCAAAGGAGATTTTGGAGAAGCAGCTGGAGTTGGAAGCAAGATTTGTTGCTCCAGAGATGGGCAAGAGACGGAACAGAAGGCACATAGACATCAACGTGCCCGCGCCCCTGAGGCTATACGTGTCGGTGCGGATCGCGCCCGCTGACCGTTGATCTGAGCATGTAGTGAGACTGCCTTAGATGAGAGCCTTTTATTAGTAGCATAGTCGGGTTGGGAATGAGGTAACTTGAAAATTTAGTTTAAGCAGGGTCATTGGTTACTCTTGGGATATGAGTTGTAGTTTATGATTAGACATATTAAAATATAGCGCAATATAATGCTTGTTATAGGCAAACGTCAACTTTTGAAATCGTTTTGTATCATTGTAATTTTTTTACATTAAATATGGGAGCGTCAAATCGTTACGAAGAATTAGCCAAAGCTTTAATCCAGATTACAAAAGTACTATATTTCCAAATTCAGTCCGGGTAGAAGTCGAGCCCGGAACCCCTTTTGCTGGTACTACTCTATCGTCGTGTTTATTTACCTCATTCGTGACATGACTCTAGATAATGTGCTAGGGTCTCTTTCACCACATACATACATCTCATCAATAAGGATTTAATGACCGACGAGTAACACTAGTCTAGAAATTAATTTGCGTCTTATATTACTAGACGAATAACAGAGAAGGGCTTTATCTATGACAAACTGATATTTTTACTATTATTGAAAGAGATCTCTAGCCGTTTCGGCTCATGATAGTGTAAGCTCAAAATTGATTGTTAAAATTAATAATAATTTGGGCATGTTGTGTGTGTGTAAATATGCAAAACTCTCGCGAACACTGCCACGTTGAGTCAATTCGTATCGCACTGCCATTTTTTTATTGTGTTGCATTTTTATTTGCAAGATTTCATGTGTTAGAATTGGATTTAATAAGGCGTATAGGTTTGTCTCACTACAATTTACTTAACTGTTTTTTTTTACGTTGGGTGGTTACTATTGAATATGCGATTGTAGTCTCTATTTAGAGCTGTATTTCTGATTTTCAACATAAACAGTCCAGCTTTAGTCTATTTTAAAGACATTGCTCAGTCAGTAATATTTCTATTTTACCTATATTAAAAATGTAGTACATATATAATTTTTTTATTGGGATACTTTACTCCATTATATTTTTTTTACACTTTTTTTGCTTTGTTTCTTTTTACGAAGTTACGATCGCATATTACAATGGGTACCGGGTTCGTGCCGGGTTTGACCGAGTCCGAGGCGAACCCTTCGGCAGTATTAGTTGTGTGAGGTGATTGAATGCATCGTATCTAGTGTAGGTGTTTAAA
The DNA here is from genome assembly GCA_024363005.1 of Charaxes varanes. Taxonomy (NCBI): domain Eukaryota; kingdom Metazoa; phylum Arthropoda; class Insecta; order Lepidoptera; family Nymphalidae; genus Charaxes; species Charaxes varanes. The sequence continues at coordinate 10,986 of JANCMC010024023.1, read as the reverse complement.
CTATTTTTCGGGAATCATTCACCCTTATCTCTGATCGTATAAAAAGCGATAAAAGTGTATTCATATAAGAATTTACCCTACCCCTATGCCTGAATTTAGCAGAAATATTATAACTATAGGTAATTACCACTTTTTGTACGGTTAGCATTCTCAACAAATTCGAGAGTTGAGCCGATGGTACTAAGGTTTTTTATTACCAAGAATACGTAATACATCTCTAAACAGATAAAACTGTAAGCAAAATTTTCAATAGGTATACAACATATACAATAATTATTGTATGTGTATATATCATACATTTAATCGGTGTTAGACTTTCGGATATTATTGGCAAAAATTACTAATTTCTTAACAATAATTTTTGCAACACTTCCGCCAACTTTCTCGTGCCAGTGTTTTAGTGTTAAGATTTCTAAATAGTGACTATTTAAGGAAAATTATTTATTTTTCAGTTTTCACATTAAAAATAAAATAAAAAGCTTATGAATTTTACTTACTTTTATATAACGGTACTTTAATAGTGTCACGTGTTTTAAACTTTTTTATACAATTACATTAACAATGCAATAGAGTTAACATTATTTTGTAAATATGTGCATACAATTATATTTTATTAATATAAAGTTATATTGTTCGTTATATAACAATGTTTTAACTTAGGGTCTAAGTTGAGGTGGTAAATTTTTATTTAAATAAATAAACAAATTTTTAAATTAATATAAATACAGTATTGTTTCATTTTTAAGTTAATCCTATTCATGTTCGTTTACGTTAAGTGGAGAATAAATAAATAAATATTTATTAAATGAATATTTAGAAAATAGAGCTACCATATGTAACCTTTTTCTCTGGTCTGGGTCTTTTTATATGAATTTAAAAATTAAATGTATTCTTTTTGACGCATATCTTTGTGAGGTGAACTTGTAATTTTTACCATTACACGCGTACACAAAAAAAAACAAAAGAGCTTTTAAGTAATTCAATTAACCTATTTAAATTAGTAGACTTTGACTAAAATAAGTAATATCGTCGTTTGAATTAATCTTATCGTAGTTGAAAATGGATTACGTTACCACTAAAGGTTGGTTATATATAAAGGTTTTATATTTTCAGTATACATACCTAGTGTAGTATAGAGAGTTCGTAACTTTTTTAATTAGGATCCTGTTTTAGTAATTATACCTAACCTTGATGGTTATGTATGTATCATTTTTTTATAGTAGAAGGGGCAAAGGTCCACCTGATGATAAGTGGTCACCGTCGCCCATGGACATCTGCAACATAAGAAATGCCGATGCGTTGCCTGCATTTAAGGAACCTGTATATTCTTCTTTTAAAAACATTCATATTGTAAGGTTCTGGGAAACTTTCAGAAGGAAGACTGTTCCACAGTGTGCACGTGCGAGATAGAATGGATCTTGATGCACATACGATTGATATGGATGCCAAGCATCAATATCATAAGGACACTATTTTTCCCAACGGCGAACAGAGCGGTGGTAGAATCGAGACGGTAGTACCAAATCGATTATCATGATAACATGGTTTAAAAAGAAGTTGCTTCCCACATTTTTACGCGCAGTTGTTTTAAAGTTCGCGACGGATTTTAATGCAATTTTAACCAATAAAAGGAACAATTCAAGGAGAAGTTCACATGAATAATAAACGACGTCAATAAAATCCGAGAATTTAAGAGATTTGTAGCGTTATGTAAAAACGTATTTCTGTGCGCTTATATTGCCTGCGATGGCTAAACCTTACGAGATACATCAAAATAATATACTACGGAATTATGTATCTTAAAAATATCTATAAAAAAGTCAGCGATGTTATATGTCTCACTCCTAAGTATTACTCATAGTAACCATTTTTATCTTTTACATACTACAAAATGCTCTGCAATCTAAGCGGGTCCTGGTACTAGACCAGGATGACTCCAGGAAGATATGTTAAAAAAGTGAACTATTTACGAAGCTATTTAAAAAATACCATATTAATCCTTATCCAATTAATAACGCTAGATACATTGTCCATTTCATACAAATTAAAGTTGCCCTTCACAGCATATCATTAAAATGAATATATTAGAAATATGGGCGATTATAATGCCGGGTTAGAGAGTCCGGTGGTTTAGCGACCAGTAGAGGGCGCTTTGTTTTAACATTTAAGATAAGCCAATGTTCGGACAGTACAACGACTGCCGGGTCCGCCAATATTATTATATATTTTAAAGTAATGATCTGCATATTAGGCCAAAGCCGGACATTAGGACACTACAGACACACAAAAGGCACACCAAAATGGAAAGTTTCGGCGAAGAATGAAAGGTAGGAACGAAGCTTGATATGCTCATTCTGAGTGGCCGCGCCTCGCCGACAGTTGTTCGTCGGAAGGTTTATATACAGTAATCGTAAGTAGAAACTTTGCTAGCGTGAGTCGTTTGTATGAAGATTTTTGAGCGTTTGTATAGCGATCGTCGTCATCCGTACCACGCCATCTAGTTTGCTTTGGTGTAAACTTTTTTACCACTCGACATCATTGCCATCTCATTATGTAGCGGCAGCTACAATGCCAAAAAATGGGTAATTAGAGATTGTTTCGTTGCCATTCTGTCTACGTGTATTAGCACAAGTAACATAATGGGTTTTCTGCTTTTGCGGTACAAAATAATCTGGTAAATAAAATGCAGGGCGATGGATAAATTTATCTTATCGGCCATCTTCTTATCTATGTTATGATATTATGTAAGTATTTCATATTAATCCTAACAATCTTTATTCATAGAATATTTCGAAATATTTTCGGATTGCTGGGTATTCTATTATGCATAAGCTGTAGAATAAAAGGCAAAAGGGATCAAAGACATACGGACGTTATGTTACGACGATTCTTCGTTGAAATACATACTGGATATTGAAATTATATGCTACTATTACAGCAATATATGCCTATTTTAGTTATTGTGAAACTTATCCCACGATGAAAAGGATACATCGCGCAAGTTTGAAGTCTCCTAAATTGAAGAAAAATCTTAAGAAAATAATTACATTTTCATTAACTAATAATTTTCCGGGGCGGCAAGACAATAATCGCAAGCAAATTAAGCATATCTTAAATTATTCTCACAAGTATCTTAAAGGATAAATAAACGTCCGTAAGATTTTATCTTATAGAAAAATAGAAAGGTTACAACTTTATTAAAAAAGTTTTCTCAAGTTTTAGATTCATAAGGAAATTAAAATCCACAAGTTAAGTCTATTCCGGGTTCTTTTGAAACAAAAAGATTACAGATCTTGGATGAAATCTTGAAATGAAAAGAAGTTTTATTCCATAAGTGATTTTCTATTAGATTTTAATTATTCCTAAAGAAAAATATTCTTATGGAGGAAGGAAGAATGGAAGGTTCTTATGGAGAAGATTAAAAGAAAATTAGGGCTGTTAAAAGAAAATTAAAGACTAACGAAAATTTATCAAAATCATTGAATTCATTGCGGACTATGTTGCGGGTTATAGATAGCTTTTAACAGGTGTTTAGAAATTTCTGTTTAAATTTTAATGGGCCCGACAAATAAATCAAGGATACATTATATATGTAAATGTTACTAATAAAATGAAATGAATTACTTAGCATTCCATGGATTCTCCGTGTGAATCATAAGGAACTGTGTGTGTGTGTGTGTAGGTTTAAGAGCGTTTTTTCAGAGCGGTCACTCTGACCAACAGCACTACACGATCAGTAAAAAAAAAAATAGTGTTGCTGTGTCTTTTAATTTACTTTGTAATATAGAACTTACGATAGTTCTTGAAAAACCAATGTCTTTTGATAGGTTGTACAGAGATTTTGGTGGTATACCGCGTATAAAATGATTTTGTAACCATTTTTGGTGTGCTCATTTATTAGGTAAAAGTACTTGTTAATTTTTATCATGGATGTTGGTCGGTTGGTTGGTTTATTTGACCAAAATATACATTACACATAATCAGAACAGTATCGGCCCCCAAACTGGGATTCCCTGTATCTTGAGGGCCACAAGTATTATTCGCTTTAGCGTCTTTGAGATAATATTTCGAATTTCCCGAAAAAATTGATGTAACAATAGGAAGACAAAGTAAACAGACTACGAGTCTATGTAGATTCAAAACAAGCGTCGGAAGCATCGATATTTTTTGAATAGATATCTGAGTGAATCCACGTTTTCCTCCCATTGTTTCGAAAACAATCTGCTAAAATGTATTCGAGAATAAATCCCCTTCTCTTAAACGAATGTAAATTTGAAGTTAATGAAATGAAAATGGCATTTTGTAAGGCTTTGACGTACTAATGACCACTGTTTATAATTTAAGAATATATCTAATTTGAAACATTTCATTTACTTCTTTGATGTTGTACTGTAATAGTGTCTTTCTTTAAAAAATAGTGTAGAACATAGTACTATTGTAGGACTCATGTCGCTTAGCAAAAACGTACATTGACCCCTCGGGAGAAGCCCTTGTGTGGTGTCATAAAATGTTGAACGGAGGCATGTATATCGAAAACCGCGAGACGAACAAAGATGTTTGGCATGGAGAATGTTTATAGTTAGTAGACGCTTCGCTAAGGCCGTTTTTGCGACAGGACCGGATTAAAAAGGTAACAAAGGCTCTAGCAATTTTAATTAAAGTATTTTTTGGTTACATATTATATTGAAATTTCATAGAGGTAGTTAATAGATGTTCGCAAAAGAATTGAATCTATTAAAATTTTAAACAATTATCCAAATCAATTTTAAGTGGAATAAAAAAATAAATGATGAAGTAATGTATGATAACCTAATGAAAAGATTAATTTTTGTAGTTCCATTACTGATAAAAGTCGCCATAAATATTACTAAATGTATTTTGAGACAAAGTTTTTTTCAGAATTTAAACCAGCTGTTAATCGATATGTCGATATCGATATTTCATCGATATGTAGGATAAGAATCACTTAAGTGTGCGAAACTGCGGCAATATCTTCATAATTTCTCAGAGACAAGCAAAATATTTAAAGGGACGATATTGAAACTTGATACGCAATTATGCGGCGTCACGATGCTCCGAAATTGGCTTCACCAGTTTACACCCTTAATTGAGAACTTAAAAACTACGGTTAATTTTTATTATTCACAGTCTTAAAAAAAGAAGGTTTTTAAGTTACAATTTTGTTTAGAAGATTTTTTTATGAATATTATATTACGTTCAAGGTAGTCCAATTCAAAGAAGTATACACAGTAGGTATCGGTAAGCCAAGACATCTATTATTAAGAGCTTCCCCTCATATCTATCTATCTAATGCCTTTAAACGAGCAATTCTTGTTTATGTATATATATAATTTGATTCTCGGAAACGACTCCAACGATTTTCATGAAATTTAGTATGTAGGGGATTTGGGAGGCGATTAATCCATCTAGCTAGGTTTCATTCTTAGAAAACGCCGGTATAACCGAGCAAAATCTCGGTCATCCAGGTACTACATGTATATAATCTGAATCTGGGAAACGGCTCCAACGACTTTCATGGAATTTAGTATGCAGTTGGTTTCGAGGGCGATTAATCGATCTAGGTAGGTTTAATTTTTTGAAAATGTTGTTTTGGTCATACTTTCAGGTAATGAAAAATTGCTTCTATATCATAACAATGCAACGGTAAATTTCACCCTTATCTAAGTTAAATGGGAAATCGAGTGGTACTGAAATCAGAAAACCCCGGTTCGAGACCGGATGGATATTTCCCCTTTTTAAAGTTTTATTATCATTCAAACCGATCGTGTGGGATATTCTTACGATCGAAAACTATTATTTATAAATAACAAGATTTTCATTTTATTTTAAGAAGTAATTTTAATTGAAGAAATTATATATAAATATAATTTACAAATGCAGGTTAGTACCTGCATTTGTAAATTCCTTATTTAATACATTTTGTTAGTTCCTTAACGCACAAAATAATATAATACCAATTATGTAGATCCCAATTATGATCCTAAAATTTTGCAACTAATGAGAATTCATCCATCCGTAATTGCGACAATTAAACCTCTATTAAACAAGTTAAAACATGAATAAATTGAAATGGTTTTCAAAGGTAAGATTTGCTAATATAATTTACCTCCAAGTATTACACAAAGGTATAACAAGAAGCTTGGTATGTAACCGAAGTCGAAGGGTACATAAATTTTTCTTGATATTGTTTATAAACCCATTTTGGAAGCATGGATCATTATAAACTTCGTTCAATTACGAAGTATATCACTGTTGTTATCATCTATTCTCTATATTCTATACTCTATACTTAATATATAAAGCTGAAGAGTTTGTTTGTTTGCTTGAACGCGCTAATTTCAGGAACTACTGGTCCTATTTGAAAATTTATTTCAGTGTTAGATAGCCTATTTATCTAGGAAGGCTATAGGCTATATATCATCACGCTAAAATTGAATCTATATTTTTTTTACCAAATTTTACGCGGACAAAGTCGCAGCCACAGCTGGTCATAAATATACGACTGAGAGAAGAAAAATTTATTCCATTTTCATTCAACTTTTCGCTGTCGGTTCCAGGTAACAACTGTGAACTTCTTAAAGTTTATAACAACTAACGAGACAGACGATGTTTATGTTAATAAGATGACCTCTGAATCTCTTTAATGTAGAGAATTCCTTTTTTCGAGGATTACAGTCGCTCGCGAGTTGTACGGCAGTTTATGTTTGTTTTAATGCACTACTTAGTTATTTATTTTAGAAAACCCAGGGGGTTTTCTACAATACGTTACGATTAGACGAAAAACTAATACGATTAGAAGAGAAAACACTCCTTATTTTGAATGTGCATGCAAAAATGTGGATGTACACATATGCCTTTTAACCGACTTCAAAAAAAGGAGGAGGTTATCAATTCGACGCGTATGTTTCAGTAAGTGTCTACTAAATCGTATGAAAGTACTATTTATTTTATGCTTTTTAGTTCGCCTCGCCTTTTTGTTTTTGAAGGCGGTTTTCTTTTTATTAAAAAATAATTTACTTATTTTACAATAAAAATTAAACATTTTTACTAACCCCTAAAAAAATTTGATTAGACTTCGGTATCTCACACCACGTATAATTAATATTAAATCCTATGAGACTCACCCAAAAGATCTTTTTTAAGTTGTGTGAAGTAAATATTACGTATATCTCAAGCTAAGACACGTATACAGCGTATTCCCCAGTGGCGTAATGAATAATATGAGTTCGTCATGCTCTGAATATTGTATACTTACATCGCCAAAACGTTACGGTTTCGTGGAGAACCTTCCAGTAGCTGGGTTGATATTAAAGCTGTTTGTTATTTGATCACTGATTTTAAATCTTCACTCATCACATATGAGTATGTATATAACTTCTTAACCAGAATTAGGAATGAGATTAGAAGGTCTTTTTTTACAGACTGTACTATGGTTTTTGTAATATTTATTCATTAAACATCATGACGTACTTTTCTTTATTTTAGTACTAAATCATAGACCCTTCACTATTTATTAGTCATTCAGGACCTGAAATCTGACTGACATCGGTCTGTCAGACCTGCCTTGTGTGTGGAAAAATGCACGTTTTCCAAATTAAAAAGTTACGCGGCCAACGTTCGAGGCAGCTTTGCGAAACTACCTCGTGACGTGCTCGTTCAGTCAAGACGCGGCTATTGTCTATACCTAACACACAAATTGAAAACACTACATATTATATACTCTATTCTGAGATCAATACTTGAGATGACACTAATATAAATACAGCAATAGCTTTTTTTAATTTCCTTAACTTTTTAATTCAATATTGTTGATAAAAACGGAAATAAAGTGATGTTTATTCTGGTAGTGATTGTACGTATATACAGTGATATACATCTGTGTCAGACGACGTCAGTTCAGAAAGCACCTCAGTTCATGACTAATTAGACTTGGAAGGGATCCACATACAACTATGTCCCTATGGACGTAACCTGTCAACTCTGTAGCTGACAGGTTAGGCTCTACGGATGATACATAAGTCCTATATGAATTCTTATCATTTCTCCCGAGCTTTTCTTATATGGGAAATATGGGTGGAGTACATTAAGGTTAAAGTTCACCTGATGTGTATTTTAATAGTACATATAGTTTAAACATTGCCGTCATTTTATAGTTCTGCCTTATTTATTTGTCCAGTCAACGTGTGCCTTATAGGAGAAACTTTTTTAGCCTTTTCTTAAAAATATGGTTGAGGCGACATTAAATTCGGAAGCGCAGGTAAATAGTATTTGAAAAAATTGTAGATGTGATCTTGAAAATTTTTGTGCATATTTGATAGGCCTGAGAATCGGTCGTAAACTATTTTTTAAGCCCCTAAATGATAAAGGTGATCCAAGAGGACGAAGTCGCAGGGTACAGCTAGTTATAATATAAAAATAACAGCAAAATTTCACAAAAATTCTATAATAAAAATGATTTAAAACCATGGATTTCAAGCTTTTTCCTTATCACAGGATACAGTTCCCGGATGTATTAAAGATGTGTTTACTTAATATTATTTTTTGCTATTATTAACAGTTTCATCCGGCAGATTACGGGAAAACGATACTCGTTAAATGGGAATTAACGATTTTTCCTGACAAGTTTGTATAATAAATATGGGGCGTGGGCAGATCGCGGATTGCTCATAAAGTTACGAATGCCCTAGCTATTTATAAACATTTTAGTGTTTATTTGTACAAAAAGAACATTAAGGTAGGTTACCTTGTTCTTATTTTTACCGGGAGCAGTTCATTATGTCTGGCTCAAAATTGTTCTTGAAACTTTTGCTCTGTCACAAAACTCCTTTTTCCCAACACTATCCTTTATTACTGGAAATTACCATTGATCCTATTACGTTCTTAGCCTTGAATAGACTAATTGTTTTCCATTATTCCTGTTAATGGCCATCTTTGCGACTTTGTAAGTGAGATTAAATCCTGTGAGTAAATCTTCTAACTTCTAACTCTCACAAAACGAAGTGAGAGTAAGTGTCTTGCGAAGTTTAAACGAAACTGTCAATTCGTGTCTGGAATTCCATGCGCAGTTACTTGCCATGTTATGAAAGTGCTTTAAACTTTGACCGGCTGTGACTTGCCGACACTAAGTTGAGTAAATAACACCTTTTATGAATTACCCATTGCGAAGTACGACTTAAAGCCTAGTAAAAAAATAAATAGTCAAAGTAACTATGACTCAATATTTTACCCAAAAGAGAATTTTATCAAAATATGCGGGTAGATGTCATGTAATACAACAAACGGGTTGGGTTTTAAAACGAGTTGTCTCATCAGCCACTGGCGGCGAATTGTTAGGGTGGTACAGCAGTGGGAGAGAAAAGACTGTGGATCAAAAACACTCACAGTCTTTTCTCTCCCACTGCTGGGTATAGGCCTCTCCCCATTTGTATCCACTCTTGGCAGTCTTGAGCTAATCTGGACCAATTTCGAAACACAGATATTTTGCCGTCAACGCATCTAGTTACTCGGTGACAATACGGTATGGTAGATAGTATGGTTTCTATACGATTCTAGAATTTGCACTTACTGTGTTGGTAACTGCGCATGCGCAGTTGACAAATCCTACATTACGCATGCGTGGCTAAAACCTATGTAGAGACGCAGCACGCTCATCCGGCCGTCACAGATAAGCACCGGTAACTCTGGTCTATGACGTCACTCGCCGCGCAGCACTTTGTCGATGTTTCTCCGAAACAATTGACTCTGTATTACTGTCCTTATGAAATAACCTAGTAACCTATGAGAATATTATACAAAATTATAAAACAACAAAGTATTTATACCAAAAATGACTCAACAATTATCTTTACTAAAGAACGGCTGGTCGAAATTTGACAACAAATCTATATGTACAAAATTTTAATTCTTTGTACACCTGTATTGTTATATTTGACAATTTATATACATACGGTCGTATTGAGTTCGCTTTGACATCATCTTATAGTAAAATGTACATATGTGCGCGTCAATCTTTTGGCATTAGTGTGCGTAAGGTTTTATTTTAATAAAAAATATTCATTTGCACTCCCTCCCCTATGTCGACTTCGTCTGCGTAAACTTAAGAGAAACATTTTATCGTGATGATATATAGCCTATAGCCTTCCCCGATAAATGTGTTATATAACACTGAAGGAATTTTTCAAATCAGATCAGTGGTTCCTGAGATTAGAGCGTTCAAGTGAACAAACAAACAAACACTTCAGCTTTATATGTATAATAGTATAGATTAATATGTAAAAATTCTGTTTTTGCTAGTTTTTTGTTAATGGCATGTTGCAGATTTTATATACATGATTACTGATTTTTTTTTTATAGAAAATAAACTTTTTGGTCTTATAAAGCTAATATATATAAGAGACAAAATTTATCACGTAAAAAGACCGTTGGGGATTAAATGCTCTAAAAATTTACAGTGTACACCGTAAAATTGCATAGATTAGCGCGTTCAAGTGCACAAACAGACTCTTCAGTTCTATATATTAACCAAAAAGAATGGCAAAGTATATTTATATCAACAACATTCGCAACAAAATTGTTGTGTACAAAATTGTAAGCTTACAATAGTTTGGTATATATATCACTGTTAAATTATAAGAATCCTTACATTGTAATATATCTCGCGAGATTGTAAACTGTCAAAAGATTGTGAACTGAATTTACTGATTACAGATTAACGTATTATTTTTCGATAGATTTCAATCTATCGAAATTAATGAGCGGCAAATAAAGCGACATCGTAATTATGTCATGGATAGGCCAGAGGGACAAAAACCTGGCGACTCGTGGTTAATTCTTTTTATATTAAGACACAAGGAACTTTGAGAAGTATTTATATTCAGTTCATAATTTTTCGACAGCTTACAAACTCGCGAGAAAGATTACAATCTAACAATTTTTACAATTTAACGATAGATGTAACAAAAAAAT
>JANCMC010024009.1:7855143-7891741 GCA_024363005.1 Charaxes varanes | reverse complement strand
GATCAGTCAGAAGGATAGTCAGATAAACCGTATATATTCGATTATCGTAGCGCGCTGTTTAAACTTAAAGTGTCCAATCTCAAATGTCAACTCGCCTATTCGACATAATTTCATTCCCTATTTGTTATCCGATGAAATGACGAATTAATGTTGACAAATGAGAATGAGTATTTGATAACATTTTCGGCATATGATAACTCATGTAGACAACATGATAATTCGATTTCATTTTAGGTATTAACGCACGTCTTAAACATTAAATCACAAGCAAATAATGCAATTTATAAAGAATTCAACATTAAAAGTTTGGGTGAAACCTATAATATGTCGCTCCATTGTATGTAATATTGTTTATCTAATTGTAAATGTAATTAACTCCTTTAAAATTTATTCCCTAAAACCAATATTACAGAGTAACTCGTCACCTGCAGTTAGAATATACGAGGTGGGGCCTAGAGATGGTCTTCAGAATGAAGCGAAATTTGTCCCGACAGAAATAAAAGTGGAACTTATTCATAAACTTGCCAGTGCTGGCATTAATCACATTGAATCTGCAAGGTATTGTACCGTTATGTTTTTAAGTTTTGTTTTCCAAATTAAAAGAAATACATTTGATGTTAACTTGAACATGATTAATTATGAATAACTTTTTGATACACATGTGTAAAAGTTTTGTTTAATTAATTAATGTGTTCCGAATCATTATTTTTTTAACGAATCATCCTGAATCATTCTTATCTTAACAAACATTTAAATTCTTAGGATTTCTCTCTCCTCTTTTTTGTTGGACACATACTCGACATGGCGGTAGGGTCAGCCTAATTTTCTCCAGTTTGCCCTGTCTTTAACATCAGTTTCCGATAGCTGTTTTTCATTTTCTTTAATACTTCATCTCGGGTCTTCGTCCATTCAAGTTTTAAAATTATTTTTTATTGCTATTCAATGTCATCTTTCAGTTTTGTTAGCCCGAAATGGGTTAAGCAAATGAGTGATGGTGCTGATGTTATGAAGAGTATTAACAGGTCTCCTGGTGTAAATTATCCAGTACTTATACCAAACTTGAAAGGATATAGCATTGCTGTAAGTAAATATATTATGATCCTTAATTTAGTCAATATTAAAAAAATATTACCTTTTCTGATTTCAGTACAAAATTCAGCAAATAATGTTTTTAGCAAATAAAGTTAGTTTTATTTAGATAACAGCGACTTAAAAATTTACAATTATTCAACATTCTTTCATGATTTAGTTCTCGTTTTGAATACTGTATAGATGACAAAGGTTTATACGTAAGATGTTTTTTTAAATCATACCAGCAAAATCCCTATACAACCTACTAAAAGACCTTGACTTGTCAAGAACTATCGTAAGTTCATTACTAGAAAGAACATCTAAATCTGCACTAGTAGGATCATACCAGATTTGGCTAGGCAGGGGAGGGAACACTGGCAGTGAAGGTGAGTGACATATTAAAAATGGCACACATTTTATATATAAAAATACAATGTTTGACCTTCCACAGAAAATTCTAACGTATGAATTAGCTGGTTTCTTAGAGTTTCATTGTTATCGCGTCATGTCTTGGCGGTCGCGAGGTCGCGTATTCTATCTAACGATCTACTGACGACTGATCGACTGATTCCCAAATATATCAGACTTTTAGTATAGATAAAATAAAAATTCTTATATATTTCGTGGGGGTAAACTTAAGGGTTAACTGAAAAGGGGAAGCAAGAAGATAAAAAGGCCACTCCGTCTGCCAAAATGCAGATTTCTGTAAACTTTATGAGAAAAATCTAAAGAATTATCTGTCAATAATAATGACCAATATATTCTTCCGCATATTAAAAAAATGTATATATGTACAATATTTATTTTATATAATATGAAGATAAAAATGACGAATTGCACGGGCAAAGTGGAAGGAAAGAGACCCCGTGGCCGTAGCCCGATGCGTTGGTTGGATCAGATCCGCACCACACTCGTTTCCAATATCCACAGTGCTATCCATGTCTCAACCAGCAGAACCACATGGCGCGACATCGTGAAAACGAAACTTGTATAAGTGGAAGGGGTCACGACCCTCAATAATGAGGATTACGACGCAGAGAGAGAGAGAGAGAGGACAGGCAAAAATAATTATTTCACACATCACTTATTCACTTATTTGGTTAATAAGTATAGCTAAAAAATAAACTTAATTTTTTTTTATCTATAGTTGCTATTGCATTTAATTCCAACAGACAGCCATCATTAAATCTTTTTTATAACTGACCAGTTTTTTTATACTGGGAAATGCATTTATGGACTAACTTTATTTGGTCAAATATTAAGTACCTATTTTTATTACATATATCAAGACTCAAGCCAAAAGAGTTATCGTTTATATGTATGTATATATACATATATAGTAGTTGTACCCCGCGAATTCGTCAGCGTGGACCACTTTTATCACTTAGGCGTTCAAAAACAATAAAACATTAAAACTGGAACTAATTGGGTTACAGATTTTATAGTTTTTGGTTGTCATTATTTTAGTTTTAGTTTACTTTACTTTTATTTGTTTTCTTTTTTAAATGTTAATTTTTTTAATTTTATAATTTGTGTAACGGTTCGAGTGCTTTTAGATAATACATATGTATGCATGTTAAGGTCACATTTTTTGGTGTTTTACTTTTAAGTAGCGGACTGTTTCACTAATGTAAATAAATTAACAAACTGGTTTTGTATAAGGATCAATATTATGTTTATAAAAACACCTTCGCAAATAATGAATTATTTTAGAAAAAAATTGTTTCGTAGTTGATGACTAGCAACAATTATTTAACGTCCACACCCCGTATGGCGACGCTCGTGGCGACCAGGAGTTTGATCTTTGCTTATTAATAGAAGAGGCTCCTGGGTCATTATAACCACTTACCTATGGACGTAATCTTCATAGTGATTTGGACAGTCGTAGTTGACGACAAGCACAAGTTGCTTCACGTCCAGCCCCCGGGCGGCGACGCTCGTGGCGACCAGCAGTTTGACTTTGCCCGACTTGAAGTCAACGATGGTGGAGTCCCTGTCGAATTGATCAATACCTGTAACAGGCCCCATTAATATATATGTCGTTTTAATTGAAAGTGTGCGCGTACTGTCCCTTTCGTAAGTTAACAAAATAACTCTTATAAATTAAATATAATAGAAAAAAATATTTTCTTCTTGCACAATTAATGGTATCTGCCGTGTTGAGTCTTATTGTCTACCTTAGAAACAGACGTCCGTGTCATATAGTCCTGTATATATTTCTTTATGTGTTAGTAAATGTTGTAAATCGTCTGACACTGGTGTGCTTATGGTTTTATTTTAATATATTAATATTGCATATTGTAAAAAAAAATTACCATTCGCACATCTTCCTCTATATGAACTACAATTTTGCCAACTTTCATACTCTTCCGTCGGCGCAATTTTCATAAAATGATACCTAAGGTTATCGCTTCACGTATTAATATATAAATACATTGTTTCGTCATGGTTGTCATGACTACGCTTTGACACCATACAATAATAAAATGTATACCTATACATGTGTATGTAAAGTGCTTACCATTGGCGTGCCTGAGGTTTTATATATTAGTATTTTAATATTTAATATATTTGTAATGAATATTTTATGGAAATGTTAGCATTCGCACATTTATACGCCCGCTTTTGTTAAGCATTGCGCTATAGCCTTAAAAAGAAGTTATTATTATTTTAAAGTTTAACTATTTACTTTCACAGCCATTTTTAACAGTTTATTAAATATAAAGTGTATAAATCATATATGACCATTTGGGCATATTCACTGTCTGACGATATCAGTTGCGCTTTAGCCACGCTTGAGAGAACATAATCTATAAGTGTATACATACAAAAAAAAATATTTCATTAATTGTATATGATTATACATACGATTCCTATAGCAAAAATTTAAGTTTCGGACTGCCTGTCCATCTGTTTGTTCCGGGTAATCTCCGTAAAAACTAAACCGATTTCAACAAGACTTTCACTGGCAGATAGCTGATGTTACAAGGAGCAACAGGAGCAACATAGTCTACTTCAGTTTTAGAAAAATAATTAGAGTTCCCCACAAAATAATAAGCTGTATGTTTCATACATATGTATGTAGAAAAATGTATATATATATATTTATAATATTCTAAAGATGTCTTAAAGAAACGCATTTACGTCTTAATAAGTAGGTGTTGCGAGTGCCCTTATACCTTCCTTATCTGGCCCTATCGGGAAATATAATGAAATAAAATAATATATATATATATATTTTAATTCAGCAGGGCCAATTTGAAAAATCCATTCACCAATAGAATCCTACATTATCGATAGAATATTTTCAAAAAAGTTCCATATTTTTCGTTCGATGAAATTTCGATAATGTAAACCCGAAGGTGGGACGGGCCGCTAGTTAGTCGTAATATTACTTTATTTATGTTTTTATTCGAAGTTACTTAGGTTTTAGCTACTATAAAAATCATCGTCGTGTATTGGAAGTGCTTAGGATACACGACATATGCTGAGCTGTACATCCTATCATTTAAACTATAATATTTATTTCTATTTTTGTGTAAGCTTAACCACGATTTCATTAAATGTTTTTTTTTTTTACAATTTTGAAGGATTTCATTTTTTGTGCCAAACCTTACCTATTTAAAAAAAAATTAAAATTGAAGTTATTCCTTGGAAAACACAGCTCAGCAACCAGAGATAGTATTGGTGCTTTGATAAATGGCACCGTAAATTATGGTGTCATGAAATTTCATGCCGAATATCGACTAGACAATTATAAGTTGCGAAATTATGCGAAGGTAAATTTAGAAATAAGCATGACGGTCGATGTCACGCTAAATCGTATGGAATGTGCATTAACATGTCGCCTTTACGATTCAGGTTAAAAATGAGAAAGATATTTTATTTCGTTTCCGGAAATAAGTTAAGAATTATTATTTATTTAGAACCAATTTTTTCCAACTGATTGTTACAAAGCAATTGTATGGTGTTAAATAATTTTTTGACGTGATAACGTCTTTTAAATTGACGAACGTCGGGTAACAGTCAAACATTGTTTTCCCGTTAAAATAGTACCTGATACCCTGAATCTCAATTTAACAATTTTATCTATACTTCTATACCTAATATATAAAGATTTTGATATGAAGATTTTGTCTGATTGTTTGTTTATTTGCTTGAACGCGCTAATCTCAGGAACTACTGGTCCGATTTGAAAAATTCTTTCAGTGTTAGATAGTCTATTTATCGAGAAATGCTGTAGGTTATACATCATTACGCTAAAATAGAATCATTTTTTTTACCTAATTTGACGCGGACGCAGTTAGTATAAATAGTCGTACGTTAGTAATTTGTAAGATTATATATCTTGATATTATTTGTAATATTAATTTAATACGAACTCTATTCATATGTGATTGTATAGTGTTAAGATTAACGTCGAAATGTTCAAAAATGCCCTATTGAAGCATTCAAAACTCGGAAACTTTACAACAAAGAAAAGTGTCTGCCTCCCCAGGCGGAATTTCACTCAGTAGGATGCAAATAATAACTTCCAGAAGAAAAAACAAAAACATGCAATTTCAGGAAAAAGATTTCATTACATATGACAGCGAAAGATCGCCTTTTGTTATAGACGTGTCAGTTATATTAGTACAAAAATTCGTTTTAAAAACGCCTCTCTCTTTACTCTTAAATAACAAACGAGTAAGAATTATGCAAAGACCACTTTTTTCCATCAAATTATCGGACGAATGGGACTACACAATTATGCCGCCAGAATTCCTCGCCATTTTCTTGTCAGTCGGACGGCCGGTTTTATCTTACCTGTTAATATTCACCTCATATTACGTAACTTTAACCCCCATTATTTATTTTTAATTTAAAAATTTTTTTAATAAATATAAATATATTTAATTTATCCCCCTCACGACATTAACGTGAGGAGGGTGAAATTTCGAGTTCTGACTGAATATCAGAAGGCTTCCAGTGATGCTTGCGATAACAGATGCAAAGTTATCTTTGACCACATCACGTGGCAAAATCAAATGATCTATCAAATCGGAAAAGCTGGGTCGCTGATAAATCGGACAGCTCTACGTTGAATACGATCAAATGGAAGGAGTTGAGCTCGAGGGGCTCCTGCTCAAAAGTAAGAGCAGTACCCCATCTGCTATTTGCTTATTTGAAAAATGAATAATATAAAAATTTAACAAAAGACAGGAAAGAAAAAAAACTTCCAGACGGGGAATTTAAACCGCGACCATCGACTCACTAGTCCGAGCTCTTCCCATTACAGCAACTGCTATTTGTGCTACGCGGTGAACTTGCAAACGTAATAGATTATAATTTTTTTATTTCTTGAACACACTTGTGGCCGTCTGGTACTCACACTTCAAGCGCTTCTGTTTCTAGCCAAACCCTGCATGTTCTATAAATTTGGAAAAAAAGGGAATGCCAAAAATAGGCAAAGAATTGGATGGCCTTTTCGAAGGCTGGATCAGCGCCTGATTGACTATGGGTTTCGGTAGTTACTCAGAAGAACAGCCCAGTCCCATGCTCATGCCCACGTAAGTAACCCCCTTACTTACAACATAGAGCATGGGGCAACCGGGTCTAAAGGCTGACAATAACTTCTATCACTTATCAACCGAGCGATCCTAAACTGCTAGTCAAATATGATGCATCTTTTATTCATACTTATCTAAGCCGATCTCTTATGGAGCGAGTTAAAGCGCGTTTAGGTGTAAGGCACGCAGCCAATGTAATGTATTCATAGAAACAAGATAGTATAATACGGCTGTACGTGCGTCACATATCCATAACGCGTGCTGTGTGGATGTTATCTTAGTTTTATTAAGTTGGTAGTATTGTGTCTCGCATTTTAGGTTGGTGCTATGCTACCTTGATGATTTTTGACTACAAATATGCCCTAAGTACGATCTACCCTACGTGGATGCTACATCCAAGAGTTCTTCAGATGGTAATATAGTGATTATGAAAATTATATCAAAGTTTTGTATCGATTGTAGCAAGCAGATTTTGTATCTCGCATTTTAGGTTGGTACTACAATACTTTGATTTGAAAAATTACAGTAGTTAATAGTTATAATATATTTGTTGATGTAGGATATCGTATAAAGATATTCCTTTATACAATGTGATATTACATAATAACTAGCTGTTTCCCCCGACTTGATCCGTGTAAAATTGCATATATAAAGCTGAAGAGTTTGTTTGTAAGTTTGCTTGAACGCGTTGATCTCAGGAAATACTGGTATGATTTGAAAAATTCTTTCAGTGACAGATAGCCTATTTATCGAGGAAAGCTATAGGCTATAAATCATCACTCTAAAATTGTATCGTAATGTAATATAATGTAATGTAAATTGTATGTTGTTTTTTATGCGGGCGAAGTTGCGGGCACAGCTATTTATTAATAAAAGCATCGTAAAGGTTATAAGACCAAAACAGATTTCAAAATGGGGCCTCCGTTCGATAGCATTACATATTATTAACTCTATAGCGTAAAGCTGAGTAAAAGAGCATTAACGCTCCCTTAAGTTGAGATAAGAGGCAGTATTTATGATGCGATTACAGGAAACAGTATTAATTACGATACAGCATATCTTGCCTATTAATTGAATCAAGGCACTACTATTTGCGTAAGTCTATATCTTTGTGCACATACAAGTGCTGCCCGCAGGCGTTGTCCCTTTGCGTTATCAGAAAAAGTGTGCGTGTAAGCTCCGACGCAAAACTGGTGTTTACTCCCCACTTAAAGCTTTATACGTAAGGTCCAATTTTACTCCCCGAGAACTTTTATGACCCGGGCTTAAAAATTAAAATTTATTCACAACCAGCGATTTTGTTAAATTTTAAGGGTTTCTATATTTTGTGGGGACCCTTAATTATTTATCTTAAACTTAAAAAGCCTATATTATTCGTTGTAACATCAGTTACCTGCCAGTGAAAGTCCCGTCGAAATCCGCAAAGCCGTTTCGAAGATTACCTGGAACAAACAGACAGGCAGACAAAAAAAAGTTAAAACTTTAGGGTTATTATTTTAACAAAATCAAACAGTTCACGCGGGCCAAGTCGCGGGATTAAGCTAGGTTGTTATATAACCCGTGTGCGATCATTTTTGCTAACTACAGTGCCCCCTAGCAGCTAAAGGAATAATACTAACGCATGTTCCCAATTAAGTGCTACTTTGCAGTTTGCAGGACGGCAAATTGTATTTTAATGACAAAAACGTTCCTTTTAAAGTGGAAAATAATGACCCGAGGTGGCATTTACGAAATTAATCACTCGTTTTTGATAAATATTCATTTTTACATATTATTACATAAACACCTGATGTTTAATGCGCGGGAATTTATAAACAAACTTGTAATTTTTCTTTCGTTCTCCATCGAACTGTTTTTATTGCGAATTGATGTGTGTGCATGTAATGGTTTTAGCGTTCCGTAGTGCTACAAGGAATTTTTACACTTTATCTCAGTCCGTCCGTCCGTTTGTCCACCTGCAAGATGTTCCCCTCTAAGATTTACGATCTATTAGATGTAAAGACTTGAAAAATTCCATGTTGCTAGGATGTGCTAAAAACTCACGACCGCGCCATTTTTTTTTTCGGTCGATTTTATTTTCAGCCAGTATCTTTTATATCTAATACAAACATGTTATATGAAACTTAAGGGGAGAGATTAAACCTCTGTGGTAAATCTAAACCAAAATAAAAAAGCAGTGCAGTAATGAAATATCATACAGTATTACTGCACAGGTTTGGTTCTACACAGAAAGGCGTCCTTTGTGATCAGTTATGTAGTGATTATTGATAACAATAAAGGCCAGAATGAACCCTATTGAAAATGGAGAAGGTGCAATTTTGTATTTACTAAATTATTCAAAAACCAGCAGTATCCCGCGACTTTGTTTTCGTTAATCCAGGGATTTTGTTAAATTTTGGCAATTTTTTGTGAGTAATTCCAATCTTTTAACTAAAAGAAAAATAGCCTTTTATTTCTTGTAAAATCAGCTATAGTATCTACCAGTGAAACTCCCGTTGAAATCGGTTCCAGGGGTTTCGGAGATTACCCGGAACAAACAGACAAACAAAAATGTCTTAACTTGCGTTTTTCCTATTGGTATCGTATATAGTATAGTATCGTATGCAACCAGTAAAAAAGCCCTTCAGTTTTATTTATATGTATAGATATGTTATGAGGTTTGTAGACAAATTGAAGTCATTTCTAGTAAATGTTATAATGTGAGTACATCGCAAATATATTGGTATAATAAATAATATGATAAATATTCATTTTTACATATTATTACATGTTTGAAGTGCTTTAGTATAAAATAAACTCCGCAATATTTCTTCCTTTTACAACAAACTGCCTTGATAATAAATCGACACGCATGTATTAATATTAAAGATATTTTTTTTTTGTAACAATTTATCACGGACTTTGAAAAATTAACTATTAACACCAGTGACCCATAGGTATCTACACTTGAGGAGGTCGTGGCCTAATCAGTGGTCGGCGTTTGAGTCGATCGCTAAGTTAAGTTGCTCTGGCTGCGACCGGGTGACTCATGTGTGTATTAGGCCACACCAAAAGAATATTTTCATTATTTGCTCCATCTGCATCGTCTTCTCTTAAAATGACAAATACCATACCAAATATAGATATATAAAAACTAGCGGCCATAGGATCAGATAGACGTTGTCCTATCCAAAGGTCAGATTGCTGAATAGGTAATATCATGGAAAAAAATCGTGATAAAAACTATTCTATATTTTAAGTTACATTAAATTACAAATAGGTACAAAATTTTATTGAAATCGCTTTTGTAATTTATATATCTACTTATTTATCATTAATAATTAATGTAGTATCTGCTGATAGTATACGTATATACGATATGCACGCGTCGTACTCACGCAGATCACAATTTACTAAGATAGTTGTTACCAAGTCAACGGTCGTATTTTTTTTTTTTTTTTTTGATCTTGTAATGCTCTTAGTCAGAGAAAATTATGATGCGGAAGTTTTATTGTATCTGTTCATCTGTTTCATTTGCTTAATATTACATTTAATATCCTAAGATATGATAACCAATAATGTTTATAAAATAGTCAAATTTATTCAATTGTCTTTGACTTTGACTCGACTTGCCTTTAATATGACTTTGTCTTGCCTTTAATTTGACTTTGACTTGCCTTAAATTTGACTTTGACTTGCCTTTAATTTGACTTTGACTTGCCTTTAATTTGACTTTGACTTGCCTTTAATTTGACTTTGACTTGACTGTATGTTATAAATTAGTAAGATAAAGTTACAAAAAATGAGAGTTATTGACAGGGATCCTTCGACGAGCCGTCCCACTACGAGGAGACGCCGCCCGCCTGCGCCGCGCAAAGTCTGGTGTCCTACCCGCAACTTACTAAGATTGTAAGTTGTCTTTAAAGCTTAATTAAAAAAAATACTTGTGTATAACAGGCGGCTGTTACCTACAGCACAGGCATTAAGTTATCTACCTTAGGAACAGACCTCCGTGTGTCATATAGTCCTGTATATATTTTTTATTTATTATTATTTATAAACACATAACAGAATCGCAACTGAGAAATTGTAAACTCAAATGGTGTAAATGAAGAAATTTTTATTTTATTTTATTTATTTTAAACACATTTTAGCAAATAAAGATATTCCGATTATGATAATTCTTAAAGGTGGATCATTTTAAATAAAAACAAGTCGACCCAGTCGCAGTGAACAGGTCCTCGCGCGGAAACCACTCTCGGTTTCTACATCCACGAGATAAACCGTTGAATGTCCGCAGCGAGCGTGATTTTTTCGAAAAAAACGTGAAAAACACACCACAAGACATTTAATATTGGAAAGAGAAATATTGTAAACATTTTCATCACTTGAGATTCGTTATAAAGAGTTTACACTGTAGTTCATTTTGTAGTAATCTTCTTATAAAATATTAATGACCCCTTGTAACATGAAAAAAAAGAATTAAGGTGACGCTAGTTGAAGTTACCTCTTATTAGTAAAAATGAAAGTAAAGAAGCACCTAATTTCCTTGATGAATAACAATCATATTGTAAAAGATGGTACTAAAGACAGAATGATTTGGATTATTGATCCTAAACACTAAAAAAGAATTATTAATAAACATCATAAAATCAGTTTTCAAACAATGTAAGGATGGAAAAAAGTAGAAGTAACCTGTATTTATGGAAGATGGTTAAAAAACGATAGACACGGACAGACCTAAAACAAGCTATGAATGTAAAATTATTAATGATAGAAACCATAATTCGAAACAAAACTTTACGTGCGTCCCCAGAAGTTATTTAATATCCGACCTCCTCCGTGTTTCGGAAGGCACGTAAAACAGTGGGACCCGATTAATGTCACTTTGTGATATCGGATGGCAATCGGTCATCTTAACTCGCCCCACAGACAAATCCTCTGCAATCTAAGCGTACCCTGGTAACTTAACCGGGATAACGCTAGGATAGTAATAAGAGAACATTATCAAAACCGGACTTATGTTTTTTTCAAGCGTACTAAAGCGAGCAGTACTTATGGAGTACAACATCCCCAAAAACGACGATAAAACAAACAAGTACATTGAACTAAGAATAGAGACCACCAAAAATGGTTATAATTAAAAAACAAACGATAATTTGGTTTCAAATATGAGCATATAAAACATAAATAAACGACCTTTAACAGTTTTGTGAGCATAAAGCCAACAGATTTCCAAAAATACACCGCATCTGTAAACAAACATTTTTTGGAATGTTTTTTTTTCACAAGAGTCTTTAAAATTATTTAAACATAGCCATTGTTTCATAAATCTTCTTGGTTTTTTCTTTAATTAATTATAATGATTAAGACAAAAGCCAATTCATGAGATATTCTAAGCAGGCGCTTTCCATAGTGTACTGAATGTCATATTGTCGATTAACAAACTTTCTTTACTTCAATTGATCATATTGTAGTTATTTTTATATTACAAAGGACAAATGGACAGGCCGTTGGCCTAAGTTAGTGACTACATACGCCCATAGACATCTGCAATACCAGAAAGCTCGCAGAAGCGCTACCGGCCTTTACAGAAGGGTTTAGGCCATTGGGAACTCTCACAAACCGAACGTAACGCGACGACACTACCATAACTTGACGTGACAGTATTGCCGCCACTTCACGCCCATCTTATTGAAGAAAGAGGTGAATCGAATCCACGATCCCGAAGCAGAAGGCAGGGTCACTGCCCACTGCACCAACGGGCCGTCAATCTTATATCTTCTTAGATATTCATTTTAACAATATGCTGTAAAGGTCATGTTTGATCTACATGAAATGTACAATTTATTTAAATCAGTACAGATTAATACGGTATTCTTTAAGATAGCTTCGTAAATAGTTCATATTTTTTTGAATATGTAAAATATAAAAATGGTTCCTATGGATTATACTTAGGAAGTAGACAAATGCTATCGCGGACTTTATTATAGATCTTTTTAAGATGTAAAATTCCGTAGTACATTATTTTGTTCTATCTCGTAAGGTTTAGCCAGAGCACGCGAGGTAAGCGCACAGAAACACGTTTTTTACGACATCTCGCTACAAATTATTAAAATTCTCGGCTTTTATCTCTTATAACATAAATGTATGCTTTTTGCTATGTATTTACTTAAAAGAAACAAATAATCCTTCATTTTGTATAAATTGATAATAATAAAAGAAAATATTCCTATATATATAAAGGAATCATTATAAATAAGTGAACAATCATTAATATTATACATTACTAGCGGGTCCAGCAGACGATGTCCTGCCCAAACGTAGAGTTATTTGCTATTTACTACATTCTATTATCCTATAATATTGTCCCCGTTTCCGTTCCCTTTCCCGTTACCGTTCCATAAAAGTTCGAATTTCGACGTTAATGGTTTAAACATGAAAGATAGGTAAATGCTGTCTCGGACGTTTTTGTAGATCTATTTAAGATAAACATTTCCTTCTTACACTATAATATACGTGTTGGGGATCGGTGCCTTGACTGAGTTATATTGACGGGGCAATAAAACACCGACCTTTTCTTATCTTCATAGACTTGATTTATAATTTTCAGACCAAGTACTTGCATTTTTATAGCATAAGTTTTGGTTCCATTTCCAAATCAATCAATCAAATGTGGCATAAACGGCCATATCTTTTGATTGCACACGTTTAGAGAGTTGATTTTGTTACAGCTTCAAAAGACCGCAGACCTTAGCATTTAGTATTAATTTCAACTTTATGGCTCTACGCGTTTCTGATTGAAAGGGTCTTGACAGACAGACGGGCAACAAAGTGATCCTATAAGGTATCCATTTTTCCTTTTAGGTACGTAACCCTAAAAAGAAAGTCGAATAGAGATTCGAGACAAAGTTCTATTTTATACTCGAAATTGTCGATTTCTCTTTGATGGTTTTTTTTTTCTACGAAAGGAAATAAAACTCGTGGGAAATTTGATATTACTTAAATTTTATTATTACTTCACATTGTCTCCGTCATACTTAACCTAAATCTATTTAACAAAAGTACGAAATCGATAGAAACTAACACGGAGAGATAAAAATATTTGACACAGATTCTTCTAGTGACGCAACAAAAGATACAATTAATAAATAACCGTTTTTGAATTTGTATAAAAACTTTTTTTTATAAAAGTACTGTATATGTCAAATTTTTTTATATTATCAACACCCTTCAATTTTTTAATTGTCATAGACTGGTGACATCTGCTGTGTGTGAGTTTTCTTATTAAGTCTATGTATTACTTAAAGATTAAGTACGGTCGATCTAAACGAAAAGATAGGATCATAAAACCATATAAGGTATCTTAAAATAACCGCTTTTAAAATAACGAAAACTTTAGGCACTTTTTGATCGGCCGTTAATACGCCTACGCGGATAGATATATACATATTAATATATTATAATTAACACTGAAACTCAATACTAAGGGACCTCCAATGGATGAGTAAGTAGCAACTGCATAAATACTTCATAAAGGAGTTATATATCTGTATATTAGAAATATTCAACGTCTGTAAATAAGGAGGCGTCACATCAGCATAATGGTAAATTTTAAAGGTAATTCATTGCCTTCATACCATGCCGCGCCGTTCTGGAAGTTTATTGATCACTTCATATACTATTGCTACATTCGTACCATACCAGTTGTCTACGCCAGCGCTAATCTGGACGGGTTTTGAACTACTATCTAAGCTATAATGTTGGACACTTTTTTAACTTTTCTCGAATAAGAGATGTTACTCCTTATTGTATTCTCCATAAGCAACTGGTTTATACCGAAAAAATGTGTTAAAAATATGTAACCTTACGAATTCTGTATGCAAATTGCATCGAAGCGATTTGTCGTGATAAAATGATTTTATTTTTATGATGGTAATGTTGAACAGTACTGCAGTACATTAGTTTTGTGTTTACTAATTTTGCCCAAATTAACAAGCTATCATTAATTAAGCCCGTATACATTAATAGATGAACGTATGAATGTAGTGGAATATTGGTATTAAATTGTCGTCTACGTCTTTCCCTGGCGTCTTAGTAATTTGAAATTTCACACACGTGAATCGGTAACAAGAAAAGTATTGTAACTAGTATTAACTATTGTAAGTAGTATTTTTGCCAAGACCACGAAAACTAAATAATGCTTGTTGTTAGGTCACGTTTTATTTAAATTATTACAAGTCTTTCAGAACGTCTTACTATGTCAGCCTGTTTCTTTAGTTGTTTCACATATATTTAGATGATTGATGACTATATTTATTCCTCTTTTGTTGATGTTATGTCGATGTTCGGGATCGGTGCCTTGGCTGGGTTATATTGACGGGGCAATAAAATACCGACCTTTTCTTATCTTCGTAGACTGTATTTACAAGCACAATAAAACATCTGGATCAGTTAGCGTCGTATAATAACGTACCGTACCGCAATTAAAAACAACCTTAAGTACTAAAAGGAGGCCGACACTAGTGTACGCCGTAAACTAGTTAACAATCCGTGTTTACGTGAGCGAGATAGCACTATCTTCATCTAACTCCAGCAGGAGTTAGCTATCTCGCTCAATATGTACACTAGTGCTAGCCCCACTTAGTAGCGTCGCCGACGTCCGCGGTCGAAGACGGCCTCCTGCCACTTTTCTCGTAGCATCTGTCCGCAACAGTCGACTATATTTTATAGTTGACTAAATGTTTCCCGCGACTTCGTACGCTTAAATTTGGCCTTAGACCTCTCTATTCTAGTCCTATCGTATCTAAAATCCATTCTTAGCGGATCTCTACCAACTATAAACTATCTTTTTGCTAAATTTCATCTTCGTACGTCCCGCGGTTCCGTTGCGAGATTTCTTGTTACGTTAGGTTAATGTTTCTCTTTATATATATACATATATTACTTATTTTGTTTTGGAAGTTACATTTATACAGCCTTTTTACAATGAAAATAATAAAGCATCAAATTAAATATTTGTCATATCAATGCTGCTCTTGTACTTTACACTTGCATTTCTCGTTACGTTCGCGGTGATAATTTTAGTTATAATGAGTTATAAGGTCACTAGGTTATTTGATATAATAGAGGGGCGCGGCCTGGGTGTTACGAAACGTATCAAACGATTCTCAGGGTACATGTTGACAATATAGATCCGTCAGTTGATGGACATGTAGATTGTAATAATATAAATTATTATAAATCTTTGCCCCGTTTTGGTCTTTGTCCCGGATATTTTCAATTATTATCTAACACAAATTTTCTTAAGCTTTTGGTCAAAAGCGGTTGTCGCCATGAAGTGTAATATATATTCAGTGTGTCAAAAAGCCGCGTTCGAAGAATTTAAGATGAAGAATCAAGGTAGTGAGTCGCGAGCTAGACCGAAACAAGAGACTGAGACAGGAGACCGCGACTCTCACTATCTATGAACGTTGTCTTGTGTCTCGCTCTGTAACTGGCGTTCCTACATATGCCATATGACCAGTAAGTGTTGCGGTCTCCTTTCTATCGCGGTCCTATCGCGGTCTCCTGTCGCGGTCTCCTGTCGAGGTCTCCTATCGTGGTCTCCTGTCTCGGTCTCGCTCGCGCACCGCTACCATAATGTGTAAAGACCTCTATATTTACGGTTTACACATTTAAAAGACTTTGTACATTCACTTTCCCTTGTGCGACAGGTATATTTTTACATTGTACGTGATAAAACGAGTCAACAATCTGAATCATCCTCAAAATGACATTATTTTATTAAAGTGTTTTTTACTCTAATATTTTTGTAGGTTTCCTCATGTATTTATAGTTCTATGGTTTTATATAGTTTTCCTCATATTTATCCTTATACTTACAGAACAGAGTAACCAGAACTTTACGTAAGTTATTCTGACCTTAGCTTATATTTCAAATTTTCCTTAAAATAACTATTGATTAGCATTGATTTTTTTTTGACTTATACCGAGTTATTATATATTCATTAATAATGCTATGAAAGTTTGTTCAAAATGAACAAAACTTCGCATAAAGCTCACAAAATGATATACGACGTAAAATATGTCTGCTAGAATTAAAATCTCGGCGGCACATTGGTGGAAAGGCGGAAAAAAAACTCAAGTTGCAAAGAGTAACATGGGCTACTTCAATTTAATTTTAGAAAAAAAAATTGGGTTCTGCACAATAAAAATAAAACCTCCAAAATTTAACAAAATTGCTGAAATCACGTTGACGAAGTCGCGGGGTACAGCTAGTCTATTATAATAAACCTTTACAGTAACCGTGCAGCTAGTCTCTAATGCCGGAGCCAGACGTAGCTCAAAGTGTTTGTAAATTTTTGTCCTTGAAGACTACAATGCACTACAAAACTTTGCACACACAAAGTGCCCGGCCATACTACATGATCATTCAAATGAAGCTATGTCTGGCTCCGGCATTATTAAATAGACAAAGCAAAAGCGAATGGAGTCGATTAATATGTAATACGAATGCCTGTTCACCCGATTAGAACACCAGTACATAGAGAGATGCGTGATGAAGGAACAAAAGGATGCCTGAGACGAGACGGACTCGCAATAGTAAGTCACCCCCAAGCCAATAATATCTTATTGCGAAAAGCCTTAAGGTCGTATTTCCCATGAACATTATAATCAGACGGATTTAATATAAAACTGACTCAACGCACAAATCTCGCAGCGTCTCCCCTTTGAAAGTATGAAAGTATTGTTAATATGTTTTACAAGCTTTTATTTATTTTTGTAGCTATTTGAAATTTGAGTGCTGATTTAAAATTGGTATTTAAAAAAAAACTACTATCATTTTCTATTGTGTAAATGAATTCGAATCAAAAAGCCAACCGTCTGAGCCGAAAATTTGAATACCAAACTTATTCTAGATTCTGATGTGGCTGAAATCTTGAATAATAATTGTGATGTTAGTTAAAGCTAAGCGACAATTTTTTAATTTTATGCAACATATCTATGGAACCCCTTATACCTTAGTCTGTCTGTTACGACCTAGGGACTAGGGTTGCCAACCATACTTTATAATAAAGTATCCTAATTTACTATAAAGTATGGTTGGCAACCCTAATTTTTGGTAATTTTTTTTAATTATATATCAAGAGGCAAACGAGCAGGCGGTTCACCTAAGTGACTACCGACGCCCATGGACAACTGCAACACCAGAGGGCTCGCAGACAATCTTTAAAGATAGATATATGTTATTATGGACTTTTATTTAGATATTTTAAAGGGAAACAATTCTGTCATACACGATTTTTGAGAAACTTTAACCGTTTACGCAATGTACGCAGAGGAAGCTCCTAAAAGGAAAAAAAACCCCTGACTTTGAAACATTCTTCTTTGGTGTTCAGCTCCTATTCGTGTTTGCATGATTATATATAACATATAACATTCTTCGATAAAGGGGCTATCTCTATCACTAAAAGAGTTTTTCAAGTCGAACCAGTAGTTCCTAAGATTAGCGCGTTCAAGCAAACAAACTAACAAGGTTTTCAGCTTTATTTATTATTAGTATATTATTATTAGTATATTATTATATATATATATATATCGATTGAAGTATATCTTACTCGCAGTTTCTTTAAGCTAAGTAATAGAAGGCTATAAATAGAAAAATCGCTAAAACCTACAAATATACAAAAAATCAGAGTAAAATACCAATATATTAAAAACAATACAAAATGCAATAGGCTTCTTGACCATTTTTCAAAAACTAATTTATATAATGCCTTGCAGTCGACTAAACCTAAAATTTATATTTTTAGCAAAAACTAACTTTTATCTTGTCAATTTTATGTTTTAATAAATCCATATAATTTTTAACGCCCAAACGCTCCGTCTATGATGGCGTCTTGTATGACGTAACGTCTTGCTAAACAAACAGCTGTACTTGAGTGGGAACGGTGCGTACGTTTGCAACAATAATTTGTTTGACAAGACGTGACGTCATGCGCTCTTATCTTTATTTTTTAATGTCATGTATAATTAGAATTTTCTAATATTTAAACCTCG
Organism: Charaxes varanes; assembly: GCA_024363005.1. Taxonomy (NCBI): domain Eukaryota; kingdom Metazoa; phylum Arthropoda; class Insecta; order Lepidoptera; family Nymphalidae; genus Charaxes; species Charaxes varanes. Next base: position 7,873,080 of record JANCMC010024009.1, on the reverse strand, counting down.
TTTCAACTTGTGTCTAGAACAAAATTTGGTTAGGATTCCTTTTCGTGAATTCTGTAAAATGGGAAAGATTTGGAAAGAATGAATATGTCGATTCCAGAGTGAGTAAAGTTTTTACAATTGAGAACAATTCTATTGATAGAATACTTAACTTTTTATTTGGTAAAATTTTGAGCAGGACGATTGGCATTATTATATGTCTAATTTTAGGATATCATTGTATAGGTGTTTTTAATGAGAATACCTTCTTAGGCTTTATATATTCGTAACATTCCTTTTATGTATTTTACCTATATATAGATAAATAGCTAGTGCCGCGAGCCTCATTCTACAACACGTTTTTTATTCTTATCAGACGTACGGCGATGGAGCTCTGCTCGTGATAACAGAAGTTCTCGAATCAGATGCCGACATTTATAGATGTACTGGCGTAGACCGCTATGGACTTTCTTCATACGAAGACTTCACCCTCGAGGTTATTCCAGGTACTATACATCAACATACTGTGGAATGATTTTGGAGGAGGTATATTATTTTATGCATCATTAAAGCATGTTATATTTTCAGATCGGAGGTACTTATTTGAAACCAGTGATCATGTCGCCTCAGGTGTCAATCGGAGCTTTGGGAAAAATACAGGTTAGAGCATATTTTTAAAGATATTTCAATAGCATTTTGGGCCTCCTGTTAATTGCAATATAATGTGTGTTGTGTTTAGTTCTTATTTTTATTACCTTTTATTATTTTATTAATAAAAATCTTTAATCTCCAAAATATATGTAAGCTCATAACTTCTGTACGAATGCATCGAATTCTTTTTTTTATCTTCATTATTATTAGGAAAGAGTTTGTATACTTAAAAATATCTGTTTGTTACGGGTAATTTTCGAAAACATTGGGAACGGGAAGGGAAACGGGAACGGGAAACGGGAAACGGGAATACTCGGTAACATAACAGTTAATAACTTTCTTTAATAAATTAGGTGTCAAATTGAAGCTATATTTTTATTTACATATTTGCTCTTTTTAAGCCAATTAATGTTAAACTCAAGTAATATTTTGAATGTTGTGAATTTGACGAGGACTTTATCTTTAACTTTATGTTTATGTAATAAAGACAATTTAATTAAAATAGAATCAAGACTGTTTGTAATTAATATACAAAAAACAAATAAAATTGAAAAATATTTGATATACTAAGGGAAAAGGGACAGGGCCTCCCCCTGTCCCTTTTCCCTTAGTTATTTATTGATCATAGTACATAAAAATCTTTTTGGAATGATATAACAGTAGTATAATAGAGTCATTTTTTTACAGATGAGTTTATACAACAGATAGAAATAAAGTCAGAAAAGTTCTATGGTATGTAGTATTTTACCAAATAGCATCATTGCATGCGCTTCAAGAAGAAGCTGTCAAATTAAAGGACCAAGCTGACGACGTCATCTTTATGAAGGAAACTAAGAATGCATTGTATAGATTAAGAAAGTTATAGTTTTAGATTTTAAATGGTTACATGTTTAACTTTATACACTGTTTATTTTTTATTCTCCAGCTATTAACTTATTTTTCGTTTTATTTAAACAAAAACACTGCTACTAATTGCGTATACGAGTAACAACATATACGGTTCCTATTACAAAAACAAGTGTTATTTTTTAAAATAGAAAACAAGGGGCAAACGGGGTACATAGATTGATCACACCTAGTTCGAATATTGCAGACATTCGCTGAAAAATGTACTTAGCAAAATATAAATATAAATAAATAAATATATACAGGACTATATGACACACGGACGTCTGTTCCTAAGGTAGACAACTTAATGATGCTATATAATTTGTAAAAGCACTAAAAAATATAAATATTCAATTTATGGATCTTAAATAGAATACTTTAGAATTGATCACTTTGTAAAATGAATAATTAAGATATAAGTGACCTAAACAGGGAAACAATACATCTTGAATTGAATTAAATATAGATATTATTTACTGTATAAACAACAGGATTTATAAAAGAAGCTTTAAAAAATAAATTTAATTAAATTTATTCTGTTTGTTCGTGGTTGGAAACCTAAGCAATAGGAAACGAAATCTACAATTAAGATTCAATACCTAAACGAGTATTAAAATATTAAAATTCAAATTATAGAAAGTAATTTCTATTAGTACTGTAACAAACAAACATCAAATATTTTGGAATATTTGTCAATTATTTTCTTAGTAATATTTATTTATTTTTTACAGGATGAATATAGCTGAACGTGGTGAGGTGCCCTTGCATTTCCAAACTATTAGACGTAGAGACTTGAAATTTTCCAAGTTAATAGAACATCCTAAAAACTCATTAGGAAAATTATTTTGAACGAAATCGGACAGCTTTTCAAGTTATTTAACAATTACGTTTATAGCGTATCAGATACAGAACCCTTCTATAAAAGCGTGCCTTGACACGCTCTTGGCCATTTTTTATTATTAAAAAAAAATATTTAACTTGCAACGTATGTTTGTTCGGGTGGAATAAGATAAAATTGCTTCTCGTTTTTGTACGATGAGATATTTTAAACTACGCAACGCAATTTTAATGTTTTCACCAATAAATAACTAGAGTTGTTCAACAGGAAGGTTTATATAAATAGTGCAATATACGTACATATATACGTTGCAACCCGCACGAAGCCTGGGTGGGTCACTAGTATATACTAAAGCCAAAAGTTTCATTTTAATAATCTTAAAAAAATATATACATATCTAAAGCTAAATTTAAGACGCATTGTACTATATATCAAATAGTTTAGAATAAATTATAGTTTTGTATAAATATGACCATTTAAGAATCAGCAGTGCACAGAAAACCGACTGTGATTTATGTTGCACTGAGTAAATTTTATAAGTAAAATTGTCTCTTAATAAAAAAATTAATTAGATAGATTAAAAATTACGACAAAAAAATTTAGTACTTCTGCATGAATTTATTAAAAAATGATAACGTTCACATAGGAAACGAAACCTTAAAGGTTTCAGATTAGGGATAAATCTTTAAAGACTATATAGTGTATTATTTCTAATTTTGTTAATTGGTGTCTATTTTTTTTTCTATTTAGTGTTGCTCTTGTCATTTCACAGAGTTGTATAACATAACACTACTCAAAAAGATTTGCAAGCATTCGAAGGTCATATCCGGTACAGTCTGTATCTCTTGAAGATTTATCTTGCCCATTTAAACCTTGTTATATAACAAGGTTCAAACGGGCAGGCCGTTGAAATGACTACCGACGCCCATAGACAACTTCAACACCAGAAAGTGAAGCTTTGCCGGCCTTCGAAGAATTATTATGACACTCAGATGGGGTCGAATGTCGTTTGCACGTCCAGTAGTTAAAAGGCTCATTTTTGCTTGTTATGCATTACGTTAATTTTTAAGAATAGTCCTTAGCAAAATTTTCTTTAAAAAGGAGCTGTCATCAAAATTGGTAAAGCACTTTCTTGGTCGACTTTACAATGCATTCCCAAATGTAACTATTAATCGGACCATTATTCTACTCTGTTAAAGAGAAAAAGTTTCATATTATTATATAAAATAAGTTTAAAACAAGGCCATTATGGAATATTATTTATATATTTATATACAAAATTCATGTCTTGGAAAGTAATATAAGTGATATTTTTCTGTATTAAAAATAACCTTTCTATTGATAGGAATTATATATTTCAGGAGTTGTGCCCGCGAATCTGTCCGCCCGCATAAAATTAGGTAAAAAAAGATTCAATTAGCGTAATAATATAATATTGTATAAATGTTATATCATCAGGCTTAAAGCCTTGATAAATGGCCTATTTATCAAGGCTTTTTTCAAATCGGAAACGTAGTTCCTGAGATAAGGGCGTTCAAGCAAACAAACCAACAAATGAAATTTTCAGCTTTATATATTAGTATAGATACAACAGTATAAAGTATTTAATCAAAAACAATAATATTTATCGAAGTTTACAATACAGTTTTCCGAATAAACCCGAATCAAGGTATTGCTTAATCCACTTTTAAAAGACGACCCAACGAATATAGACGCGTTACCAAATTTTGAAGTTAACAATGAAATTTGACAATATCGAAGTTATTTCTTTAACCTTTACTTTGTTAGAAAGGAAATTTATGTTATAACGAATTCGTTTATTTCTTTTTTTTTTTTAATGAACAATTCAAACATCCTGTATGCATGCAGCGTACATAAAAATATCAATGCTAAATGCGCGATTTAAAAGATTTTTTACGAAGTGGTCGCCCGTATTGAGGGACCCTATTGCGAGCACTTTGGGGTCACTTTTTGGAGATCATTCCTTCATTGTGGAAGCGGAGTCGAAAAACGATCACAAAGAGCCATAATCCCTGTTGACTGACCGACGAGTTTTTCAACGTAACTGTGGATCTCACTCGAACGAGGATTAATTTCACGTCTTGATCTCAGCATCCAGCAGACTCCTGATACAGATCATACTAATAGAGACACCAGCACTGACGACTCGTGAAATTGGTTTTCGTTATTGAAGAATAGAGGAGTCCAATTGGGCGTTTTATCGTTACTGAGATATGCCACGTGCCTCCGCAGATGGGTGGTTTAAATTTTATTCGCAGAAATAACTTTATCTAAATTTGCATATAAATAATGGTATATAACACTCGTTAATTCGCACGATTTCGTCCGCGAAATTAAACTTGCGAAAGCCCTAAGACCTTATTAACCTGGCTCTATTAAAAATCCGTTCTTAACGGATGTCTACTAACCATAAACTACCTCTTTGCCAAAGTTCATCTTTCTACGTTCCTTGGTTTTCGAGATTTTGTGATAGGTTCTTCAATATACTTATACACTGATATGGTGTATTGATGGCGTCTTGAGTTTTTTTTATTCATGTAGAGATAATCAAGATAATCAAGATAAGATCAAGATAAGATTCATGAAGAATGAACACAAAGGGTTTGACTACTACCATACTCTACTCCTAAACCCCACGAAACTCTCCCTTACTCCTTCTGTTTTTTTAGGCTTTATATTTAATTCTTTAAATATATATTTTTTTTAAATTTAATTTTGTAACAAAATACATTATAAGACATCGTTAAATTGCACATTATAAACCACAAAGGTTTGTCCAATATGCAAAAGTTTGTTTGACAAAGAATTACAATATAATATTAGCTATCTCTATCTATCTATCTATATCTACTTGAGCTGTGAAAATGTGAAATTCTTTCTGTCTTTTACGTTTATACGCCTAAACTGCTGAACTAATTTTGCTGAAGTTCAGTGTAGAGATAGATTACAATTTTGAGGGGGACATAGGCTGCTTTTTGTCGAAGAAATTTATGTTCGCAAAAAAAACCCTTAACAAGATTAAGTAGACGTAGTCGCGGGTTACAGCTAGTATTACTATAATATTCGTAGGAAGTACTATAGTCTATTGTGAAACGTAAAATATTTTAATAAAACAATTCCAAGTAGATTAAAACAATCTTCCTATCTATGTATATACTAATACATAAAGCAAAACCTTTCGATATCATTTTACCGAAAAAGCGCGAACGAAGGAGAATTAAATTGGGCAAAATTATAGTTTTTATACAGGATTATGTACGTATGCTCATATTTTTATGAAATATACACTATACATATATCAAATTATTAAGATAAAACCTCACGCACACCAATACCAAACGATATACACACACATGTATCTATTTATACCTTTTATTATAGGATAAAGTCAAAGCGTAGTCATGACAACCATGATTAAAAAAGAATGCATTTTGTTGATTATGACATTAAAATTGGCAAATTTCGTTGTACTAATGCCTGAGCCAGACATAGCTTCATTTGAATGATCATTCGAATGATTATGTACTTTGGCCGTGGACTTTGGGTAGCTGGACAAAGTTTTGTAGAACTTTGTAGTCTTAAGGACAAAAATGTACAAACATTGGGCTATGTCTAACTTCGGACATAAGAATAAAAAATTTGTATCTAAAACTTTTAAGACGCTTAGGGTACGGACACCTAAAGATTTCTGGCCTAATTGCGATCACCAGTATCCATTAATTTACATAATTATTTCACTTGCTCCATACAAGTGGAACTATTAAAAACATGTCAAAAAGGCATTTTTGTTACGAACAATTATCCATTTATCGCTTTTTACGCATCACAAAAAAATATGGTGTAAAAAAGACCCCACAGTTTTTAAAACGACACTATGGTAATTGACCTTTTTTTAACGAGGGGACTTTTTATGGTGCGACAGAAGAATAGAGATGAGGTGAGGTTGGAATTAGTCGCTTTTTTGTTGATGGTAATGATGTGGGTTTCCGTTTTTTATTATGTGACATTGACTTTTATGCCGGAGCCAGACATAGCTCAAAGTGTTTGTACATTTTTGTCTTTGAGGACTACAAAGTTCAACAAAACTTTGCGCAGTTATACACAGACCCGACCACACTACATGAACATTAAAAATGAAGCTGTGTCTGGCTCCGGCATTACGCACAATTTTACATATTTTTGTTATCTATGTTTGATATTATTTTATCTATATATATTATACATATGAATCCTTATTTCTCTCGGTCACGCCATTACTTGAGACCGGCTGGAGCAATATAAATAATTATTTTTTTATACATGTTTCTTGAAGAGTCTAACTTTTTAAAGGGAAAAGAGAGTTAAGGTTCTTAAAAAAAAAATTACTTGTACAAAATCAAATACGAGGGTTCGAATAAAAATTTCAATCTTGTTTTTTTAATTATAATTAAAGCACACGTTTTTTAGCGTTGCGTAGCTCTACAAGGAACCTGGAAGGTGAGCCCCCTTCCCCCCAAGGATTTCCACACACAGTATTAGAGGCTTGAAATTTTTCATGTCATTATGACGTGCTAATTATGACACATTAGGAGAATTATTTTGAACGAAATTAGACAACTTTTGTAGCTATTTAACAAATACCTTTATCGCATATCAGATACGGAACCGTCTATATAAATATGGCTTGACATGTTCTTGGCCACTTTTTAGGGTTTCGTAGTACTACAAACCCTTATAATTTCGCTCTGTCCGTCCGTCCGTCTGTCTATCTGCCCGTAAGGTGGTCCCCCCCCCCTCCCTAGCATATCCAAACTATTAGACTTAGAGACTTGAAATTTTCCATGTTTCTTCTTCTTCTTCGCGGGCTGTTTTTCCGCACTTAGTCACTTTATGGTGACCATTGTGCGTGTGGGGGGGGCTGGTGGATGTTCAATCCATCCAGCCCAGCTCCTGCCAGAAGTTGAGAATCCGCTGGGGCTTCTTCAAGGTTGCCCAGACCTTAACTGTCTCTTTATCCTGTATTTATTATATATATTAATTACCCTGTAATATCCCACTGTGGTGGACCAAAAATGTCCCTACATGGAAAGGCCCAGTGGGCAAACGCTACAGAGGTAGATCCTATGCTCACTGGGAAGACGATATTAAAAAAATCACAGGTCCAAAATGGCTACAGATAGCTCTGAATAGAGAAAATTGGCAGTCTTTGGAGGAGGCCTTCACCCGAAAGAGGTTCCTGCGCAAAATACCAATACATAAAAATTAATGACATATGTTTTTAGCGAATTAATATAAATATTTAACATGTAAGAAGTATTCATTGTAAAGCAGGAAATAAAGGGTTTTTTATTGTACCACAGCTAGGCAAAGGCCTCCCCTCTCTCAGACCACTCTCCTCTATCCAGAGCTATTATTTTATTATTTAGTTAAAGTGAAGTTGTTCAAAAAGATACCTTTGTCCTAAACATTTAAGAGCTGTTTCGAATTTCCTTGTTCTGTTACGCAAGTGTAAGAATCCTTGCATTGCATTTTTTGGCTTTAGTTTAAACGTATAGTTGTTTTTTTATGATTTACTTTGTAATAGCATTGCTTGTAATAATTGCAATAATGCTGTTGGATTTAAAGGATCTGTGTTTTGTTATTACCTTCATTGTGGTGTTGCTGCTTGTGTTAATTTATCTCCAAGTGTGTGATTTAGTGATTGGAAGTTACATCTTTAATATCTTCAGTAAGTCATTCGATTTCAGTTTTGTAGGTTAACTTAATCTATTGTCTTACCACGGGCATAACTGCCAATATACCAATTGTTATATCTTATACAGTGCAACCTTAATATAACGTACCTCAATATAACGACTTCCTCGGTTTAACAAATGTAGAGACTTGAAATTTTCCATGTTGATAGAACATGCTAAAAACTCACAAGGAAAATTATTTTGAACGAAATCGAACTACAAGTTTTGAAGTTATTTAACAAATACGTTTATAGCGTATCAGATACGGAACCTTTCTATATAAGCGTGTCTTGACATGCTCTTCGCCATTTTATTATATTTTAAGATACGAAAGATACCTGCACAAAAAAGATTTCGGATGTTATTATCGGATTACGTACCCTGCTGAAGAGAGTTATTAATGCACTCGTGTTAATTTGACTTGAACTCGTGCATTAATGACTCACTTTGCACTCAGTGCAATAATATACTATAATTTACTTCGTAAAAAGCACACGCCAGACGTCCCGACGAGTTCAGACGATGTTATAATGGTGATTTTTGCGAAACTTTAACTGGAAACTCTCAAAGAAGAAAAAAAAACGTTCACTTAAACACTTTAATATTCTTGCCGTTTGTCATGATAACGAAATACGGGCTTATATTTCTATTTGAATCAAAGGTGTCAATTTTCGATTAATTTGAATATGTTCACGCATTTATTTTAGTGAGTACTTAAATAAATGTGTGTCTTCTCTTTCGTCTCAAGTACTGTAGAATCTTTGTCTTACAAATACCTATAAAGAAACCGTATGTTTATAATTATTGAAAAAAAAAGGAAAATATTTTCTTTAGGTATCTACTATAACAAATGCTTTTGTTAAAAAAAATATCAATTTCAACACGTCAAAATAAGACTTAATCCAATACGACCGCAGTGTGAAAAGAGCGGTCAGGAATTTGATTAAAATCACACGGTTTATTACAATGGTGGCTTCCCGCGTTGACTGCGAGCACGCCTCGGTGCGCGGTCCGCGTGGGAACCGGCCGTTTTTCTTACAGTACGTGATCTTTGTTAAAAATCTCTCAACTTGATTTAAAAAAAAAATAACTTTCTTTATTACGTTAAAAGCAACCTCAGGTTTCTAATCATCTTTTCGAAAAGCACAAAAGAATGTGAGATTTCCTCCATAATATTGAACAAATATTAATAATTTTATTATAGATGAATATTAAATATACATTAATATAATATTAAATATATATAAATATAAGTGTTCGAACAAAGTTGACTTGGTTTAATATATGTATATTATTCACGTAAACTGCCATGAAAGTGATTTGTTAATAAATATATTGAGTAAGACATAGGTATATTAGGTATTAATTATATATTAGTTTAGTAGATTATTGTGTAACATCGAATTAGAATTAAGTGTTCTGTAATGATGTTTGTAAAAGAAATAAATAATAATATTAAACCAAGTCAACTTTAATGCGCTTCACGAAGACTATATCAAAGATAAAACTGTTTGGAGTTGAGCCGCTCCAGCTTTGTACTCGTTAGTTGACATGCAAAAATGTGAAAAACTCATTTCTATAAGAACTATTTTAAAAAGAGTGTCTAACGGGTTTCATGCTGACTCTTCTCGTGGCTCGACTCTTTCGAATCAAAGAAAGAAAGAAAGAAAGAAAGAAAGAAAGAAAAGCTTTATTTGTAACTGCATATTTGTAAATTATAAAAGTACAAACAATAAACATTAAAATTATATTTAGAAATATAACAGCAGCATACAATGAGGCAAAGCAGCTCAGCGAATCTCGCGTGTCATAAGAAGTTAAGAAGAAAAGAATCTGTGGTAGCTTTTAAAATATTTGATGATTCAAAAGAGCTTGTAAAAGTCTACTTGAATTAAATAACATTTGAATTTAAATTTAACATTATTAATTTTAATTGTACAAGGATACAAGTGGTTCGTTGAAATCTGAAAAGATCTGATCTGATCTAACAAGACCTGTTAAAAGAAGATAATAAGGAAGAACGCCTCTGTGAGCTCTTTGGTATAGCAGTTGGACATTCAAGAAACGAAGGAACCGCCTTCCCGTTTTCCCCTTATCATTTATGGAAAAAATCCTTTATAAGTTAATAATAATAGAAAGCGCACAAGAAAATTGCCTTGTTTAATATGTATAGATAAAAACAGTAATAAAAATATTAAATGAAAGACGAAACTGTCGTGAACGGTAAATTATCAGAATGGCCGCGTGATTAAATGGCGGGATTTGCGAGATGAATGCTCTGGGCTCGCATAAAAATAATGGCAGAGTTTTTGTTCGTAATACGTATTCATTACTCGTTGTACTTTGTCACGTCTCGTATATAGGAGTTTTACGGAAACCGAAGTTTGTAAATTTGGTTAATCGCAACCGGAATCAGAACCAGAATTGGAATCGGAACCGAAGAATTATATCCTACACATTACTCATCAGCATATTCTTATTATCAATATAAAAAAGCGTCCAATCAACCAAGTTTAAAATCTTATAGAAGCTAGTAAATTAAAACAAATAATGGAGTGACTCCAAAAAAAGCAGTTTCTAATATAATATACGCGTTCCTAATATAATATAACAAAAGCGTTGCAGTTTTTTCTCCATACAATCTCATACTTAAAGGCCAATTTTGACCATCCCTTTTGTTATGGACAGATGATACAAGAACGGTATGGCGGCGTCTTCGATCGTGGTCGCCGTCGGACGGACTGATCCTGGCTGGCACTAGTACGTAACATAGCGAGCGAGATAGGCACGTCTTGTTAGAAAGATGTCAGTCTATGAAGTATTATAAATTATAGATTTTACGAATGTATTGCGCTAAATTTTGTATAAAATTAACGGTAAACTGTTCCCAATTTTCGTAGTCAAATATTATTTGCCATTTTAGACGAAACACAAGATGCTATTGAGATTATTTTTCGGACATCGGCTTTTCATTGGAATTTAAATTTTATGTATAGCTAAATTAGGTAAAAAATATTAGCGTTTTAATATATAACCTATAGCCTTCCTCGATAAATGATCTTTCTAACACTGAAAGAATTTTTCAAATCGAACCATTAGTTCCTGAGGGGTGCGCGTTTAAGTAATCAAAATAATTAATATATTAGTATTGATTAAATGTGCCTGTATGTATTTTTATAATAATAACAATAACAAAACTTTATGCAATTAAAACACCAAAAATATACACAACACTAATAACAAACAAATTATAATTTCGCTCTGTCCGTCCGTCTGTCCGTCTGTCTGTACGTAAGGTGGTCCCCCCTTGCATTTCCAAACTATTAGACGTAGAGACTTGAAATTTTCCATGTTGATAGAACATGGTAAAAACTCATTAGGACAATTATTTTGAACGAAATCGGATAACAACTTTTGAAGTTATTTAACAAATACGTTTATAGCGTCTGAGATACGAAACCCAGATATTGACATGCTCTTGGCCATTTTAATTAAGCGTAAAATAGTGGAACTAGTAGAGCCGGAGATTTTGAGTTTGTGTGTTCCGAGGGTAACATAACAACTCAAAAACTTTACCTCATTCTTATACAAGTAATTATAGACAATTTGTACTTACAAAAGTAATATAAGAATATCAATGAGCTGTATAAGAGTTCAGTTATATACACAAATATTCATATTGAAATTAATTTTTAATATAACGTACCTCAATATAACGACTTCCTCGATTTAACAAATTTTTCGTAATCCCCTTGAATTGTCCATAAGACTCAATATAAAATATACTTTTACAATGCGATAATTTTTTGCCAACAACCTCTTTACAACGAATTTTCAACTATCATGAAAAAGTATTCATACCTCAAATTAACGAATTTTTTAACCCAAAACCTTTATATAAAGTTCCCACCAATATATAACTCTTTATCTTATAGTATGTGATTCATGTCGCGACATGTTTCGACATGTTTTTGTTCGTAAAATAATTATTGTTGTTTGATGGAAAGTAATGTATACACTATTGTAAAACATTTAAAATGCTTCAGAAACATAAAAGGCGAATAAAATTATTCTTTTACCCCTATATAACGAATTTTAGACCAACCTAACCTCAACATAACAAACCTCAGTTCAACCTAGTATAGAATGAAAAATATAAAATATACTTTGAACTGTACTGATATTGTCTACGAAGATAGTCTAGCTCAGAATTTAATCGGCAGTTCACTAAAAAATTCTATCTAGAAAAGCGGGAATATACTTCATTAAAACAATGAATCATTTATTCATTTGAATAATGAATCATTCACTTGTTTGAATATTGAGTCATTTATTCATTTCAATAACGAATAAATTCATATTCTCGTAAAGAATATTCTCAAAAGTATTCCTAGTATTCATACTTTTCGCAAATATATATATCGTTGAAAATAATCGCTGAGATGAAACCACAAGCCCCAAGAGACTTTTTTTACAATGACGTATAAATGTACGAGAGCTCTGTGACCCTCTCCGTAAATGACTTTCCTTTTAATGATGTCGCGTCATTTCACACGACTGTGTATTGCGTCGTTTACATTTTCAAGAAATATTGTGAGTATTAAAAAAACAATTATTAGTTGTAATTTACGCCTTTCTCAAGATTCTTGAACGTACCCTAGACGTGACAGCATTGCCGCCACTTCACGCTGATCTCATGTGCGAAAGAGGTACTGGTACCCGGACGCGCCGGCCCAATTCGGCTACAAGCATGGCGCTACCTCTATTTGAACCTTTACACCAGTGCTTTAGTTATGATTTCAAAATATTCACCAAACCATCAAGGGGACAAACAAGAAGAAAATTTCAAATGATTCTGTTTAATTATAACACTGAAAGTATAGAAATTTCGTTGTATGAATGAATGAATGAATGAATAGTCTTTATTGTACACAAAATAAAAAACAGTGATTATACAGTAAATGCAGTGGTAAAACAGTACAATCAGGCGGTCTTATCGCTAACTAGCGATCTCTACCAGACAATACATTCATTTCCCAGTTTAAATTAAACCTAAGAAAGGTTTTAATATTCTTCTAATGATTTAAAAACAGCATTTACTTTACTTGTTTTTATTTCACTGTTTGATTGAGTACCTTACAAAAATTGATCATGTATCTATCTGTAGTTGTAACTTCAGCTTATCCTTTAGGATTTTCCTTTTTGATAAAACAGTTATTAACTCAATTAATAATAAAAAATTATTAAATTAATAAAACAGTTATTAACAGAGGTGACAGTTTATAGATAATTGTAAAGTTCTTTTGGTCTTCTTATTTTCATCCCCAAATTATTATTGTCTATGTATTTACATATTCAATCTACTAATAAATCCAGTCCTAGCAATAGCTACAAATCTTTCTAATATTTTCCCAGCTTTCACTAGCCCATTGGTGAAATTAATCATCACCTACCTTCCACTCTTACAAGAGACTGAATGCCGATTATAACAGACCTATTTGATTTTTAGATAGATGACATATTTGCTTCCATGCGGACTTTTTAATTCATTTGTTTGCGAAATACTTCTGTGTTTATTTCTAAATTAGGCGCACTCAATCTCTATCTTAGAAAATCAAATCAATATATAATATCATATAAGAACACTAGAATTTTTTTGTAAATCTCGCTAACGCATGCTTAAACAAGTTTGGCTATCCAAATGTATATACATTGTACCATATCAAAACTAAAGAGTAGCCATATTGCACGTTAATTCAATATAAAATATAATATATTTAACAGCTAGCTGTGTTATCCATCATACTAATCCGTTCTGTAAAAGATACATCAAGCTGCTACCAAAATACGCAGGTTTTATGGCGGTATTTTTCTTTACTCACAAATGAATTAGACACATCAATCAGGCTTCCAATCAGTTGCCTGCTTCGGTATTTCCGAACGGATACGACTTAGGGACCTTCAAGAAAAGAGCATTCCAGCATACATCTGCGGTCCTTCTGGTGTTGCAGTTGGGTGTACATTTGGATGAAAGCCGGCTGCTCCTTTGCCCCTTATTATAAAAAAAAAAGCTTCAGGTTGAAATAATGAAAAGAGATTTATTTTACATCAGGGTTTAATTTGAGATTCCATTGATGTGCGTATTGATGCATCGAATTCCTCATTAGCATATTTATCGGAAATTAAATCAACGCAATGTCCTTTGTAGATTAAAACGTATTTAAATGCCATTCGTTAGTAAAAGTTCCATCGGACTAGTTTCGTCGCTGAGGTTCAAAACGTTTCAATTCACGATGACCTCATTTGTTGGCTTTTATTAAGTGAATGAATTGAATTACTTCGGAATTATGTGGACGTTAGTTTCTTTCTGGTATTTGATACAATTCCAATAAGATTCGTCATAGACTTTAATTTGAATAAACGACCAGTTCGGTTCACGTTCCGCAAATAGTGTGCAGCTATTTATTACTACAATACTACACTGTATTTACTACTATAGTTCAATAGAATAGAAGTGATTTATCAAACGAAAGTCGGTCTAGCATTGTAAAGATAAAGCTCGTATAGGAGATAGAGAAATTTGTATTGGTCTTGTTGCATATGAAATGTAAGAACAGTTAAGTGATAAAAAAGGATCTTTCTTAATCCATAATGCCAGTAGAGACTATTTATTGAATATAAGACGCATGCATTCACTCAATACATTCAAAATTTTCTTAGCACAACATCTAACTTCAAAACTATGAATGTATTGGGTGAATTATGAACGAACGAGATGGAATAATTGTATATTAACCATACACCACGTTCAGCTATATTCATCCTGTAAAAAATAAATAAATATTACTAAGAAAATAATTGACAAATATTCCAAAATTTTTGTTGTTTGTTTGTTACAGTACTAATATAAATTACTTTCTATAAACTGAATTTTAATATTTTAATACTCGTTTAGGTATTGAATCTTAATTGTAAATTTAGTTTCCTATTGCTTAGGTTTTCAATCACGAACAAACAGAATAAATTTAATTAAATTTATTTTTAAAATCCTCTTTTATAAATCCTGTTGTTTATACAGTAAATAATATCTATATTTAATTCAATTCGAGATGTATTGATTCCCTGTTTAGGTCACTTACATCTTAATTATTCATTTTACAAAGTGACCAATTCTAAAGTATTCTATTTAAGATCCATAAATTGAATATTTATATTTTTTAGTGCTTTTACAAATTATATAGCATTATAACTGAACAGCTACATGATCAGAATTAACCAAGCCACATAAAAAAAAAAAGTATAATCGAATGTCAACCAGAAGAAAACGCCCCTAAAAGTTTTGTTTACACATAGATTCTCAATATCAACAATTTCAAAAGTTGAGCTGTAAACAGCTATAAACAAAACTTCATCCTAAAAGCTAGTGAGTTTAGTCAAATGGTAAAAGTTTAGTGTGATCATGTTATACAAACCTAAAACCTTTGCTGAGAGAGCGACACTAAAAGTTTTAATTTATAAAGTTATGTCACTAAACCTAGATGCTATGAGTTAATTTTATTTTTTATTTACCTCAAGCAAAATTTACTATAAAGCATTCTCATAACACGGTTTAGAATTATCCTTTTCTGTAAAAAATAATTCCCTATACGCAGTGTGCATGTCTATTTAATCTGTACCAATATAGATTATATAAATATAAACCCAAAACTCTTGTTAATAGAGAAGTACATAAAATATCTTACAAGCCCTGAGGTTAATTTTGTTTGTAATAAGAAAGAAATGTTACCTAAAAAATAATGTTTTCCCAAGAGGAATACGTAAGTTATACGTTAATATGTATGTAGTGAAAAATGTATTGCCTTCAGTTATACCTTAGCTTGATTTCTTTAAATATATTTATGACAAAAGCGATCGACCATAGACCAGTATTGAAGAAAGACCTTGTCATTATAATTAAAAGATTACAACAAAACTGTAATAGTCAACTAATGCTAGGGTACTTTTAAGACATTGCCCTAATATAACAGGAATGCGCGATGCGAGCGAAATTAGTTCTTTTTTTTAAAAGAATATTAGGAATACTTTTTAGGTATGTCTAATATTCCCTTTTTCCCCTCCTACTAAGCTTAAATAAAAAAAAGAATTAACTGAATATCATGTGTTTTAGAATGATAAGAATATATGATCTATGGTTTTAAATGATTAAATAAAATTTTAATACTTTAAAAAGTTTTATAAAAAACGCTATAATAATTGTCATACAATCATTGTAATTACACAGTTTGTTTATAAATATAGTTAGGTGCTTATAACCAAACTGTTTATCTATCGTTATAATTGAGTTGATATCACTTTCACTGCCGGTTTCTGTGACGTCATTCTAATAACAAACATTGTCTATACAAATTAGATATAAAATGTATTTAGCAAGTATTATTTATAGTCTAATAGACAATCGTCTTCGGTCATCACAAACTTTTCTAATTAAAATTTAATAAATAATCCTTCTATTATTAATATAAAAATAGCAAGATTTGTGGCTGCGAATTAGTTATCATTACTATAAATATTTCTTAGTTATACTAAAACCAAATTCAGTCTTCTTTCTTCTTATAACTCGCTCAGCGCTTGTATCCGTCGCCTCGTTTTATAAAAAAGTGATGTTTTGTTGGATTTTTCTACAGCTGTAAAAAAGAAAGGTTAATAAGTATATTAAATAAAAATTAGCCGCTTTTACTCTCTTTCAGTAGTCAATATTTATTCTTAAATGTTCATATGAAAATATTGAAGACGAAGAACAATTTTGTTTTTTTTTCACTTTGTACTTCATTACAATGGCGGGAAAGATTTCGAAAGTTCAGGATAGAGGAGAGTGGCTAGGAGGGGAAAAGCCTTTGGTCTTTGCCCAGCAATGGAACATCACGGATTAATAAAGAAAATTGGAATTTAAAAATTTTAATGAAAAAGTTTCATAGAGAGATTTTATTTACCTCGATTCGAGTTTCTGCGACAATTTCTTCATTCCTCAAAAGTTCATGTTTAAGACCATTTTTCTTTCTGAAAACAAATTATTAAGCATTAAAACTCCTTAAACTCTTAAAGGAGAATGCAAAATTTAAACATATTTTACACTACTTTCACAAAAAACAAGAAATCCACCACTCACTCATTCCTTGACTCCTTTAAGAAATATGTAAGTTTTATCCCAGAGCCAGATATAGCTGAGTATTTGTAAATTTTTGTCCTTGAAGACTACAAGGTTCTACAAAACTTTGAGCAGCTACACAAAGTCCTAGACCACACTATATGATCATTCAAATAATCATTCAAATGAAATTATGTCTGGCTCCGGCAATAGCGCGAATATGCGAGAAGTTTCTGTGATAATTCGTTGACTTATATCTAACTGTTTTAACATGGACACTCCATCAAAGTCTTAAAAGAATAACAAACAAACAATAATATCCAAACATCAAGGCAAATGAATAGCCGATAAATAATTTTAATAATCTCTGATCTTCATATTTCTTTGTGTGGCCTACACGAACGAAATTCAACGTTGTAAATCGCTGCGGGAGCTCCTATAAACGCACGGTCAATATATTTATACAGGTTTTTATTAAGGGTTTGAGTTACTTTTATTTAGTCGCGCGGATGAACATGAAGCCTCAAGCATTGTGTGAGGTAACCTGATAGCGTGTTCCCGCGGGTTGCGTAGGAAGCGGTCAAGTGAGGCGGAAACGCACTTGGGAACAAAAAGGCTTGTCGTCGGTCCAAACAATGCGAGTTTCGTGAAGGGATTTATAAATATATCTATATATACAACTAACGTTTAGCAATAAAAAATAA